>APFE030354525.1:52796-84428 GCA_000404065.3 Pinus taeda | reverse complement strand
AACTATCGAACAGAATCATAAAAATTGGCACAAATCCTTAATATTTGCATTATGGGCTGATAGGATAACGCAAAAGGCTTCCATAGGTTCTTCCCCGTTTAATCTTTTGTATGGAAAAGAAGCAGTGCTACCAACAAATCTTGTCCTTCCTTCTCTAGCCCTAGTTCAGTTTATTGAAGAAAGCCCTTCTTCTTTTATACAACTTAGACATGACCAAATTCTAAAATTGGAAGAAGAAAGAGAAAAAGCCAAGATTATTCATGCGAAACATCAGCAAATCATCAAGTCATCCTTTGATTCAGTCTCATCCGGTTCAAAACAATTTCAAGTTGGTGATTTAGTTCTGAAATGGGACAAAGCCCATGAAGATAAGGGAAAACACACCAAGTTTCAGAAGATGTGGCTCGGGCCATTTCAGATCTGTGAAAAGATAGGCCATTCGACCTTCATATTACAAGATTTATCAGGTTTGAGATATTCTCTCCCTCTTAATGGCCTTATCTTAAAGAAATTCTTCAATTGAGGAGGTAACCCCTTCTCCTTTTAATAGAATTCTATAGTTTGTAGGACCATTAGAAAATAAAGTTGTGGGGTATCTTCCATTGACCTTTGTTGTACTTAAGAGTTTCTCAAAACAAGTAGTGTTGATATTTGCTTTTAAATTAATAGAAGTCTTAAACAAAAGGGATAATTTCTAAGAAATTAGATATAATTGCATTCTGAAACCACACTTCAATTTTTGTGAATGCTTCTCAAAGTTTAGAAATATTGTAAATCATTTTATGTTTTCAAATTGGTCACAAGAAGGTTATCAATATCAAAATAGGAACTAATCCAATTTCAGCATCTTCAACTCTTACCTTGTCATCCATTTACTCTTAAGGAGAAAATTGTCCATCCCACTCACCAAAGCTTGTGATTACCCATAGTGTAATTCTAAAATATTGGATATAAAGGATAAGAGGCCTTATTACAAGCCTGCTTACCATGATCATAGGGAACAAATAGTTTAACCGACATTACCCAATACTGGATACCAAAACAGGGTAATGGCTTTAATTATAAGACAAGGGGTCTCATCACGAGCCAGCTTGTTCGGTTAGATTACTACCAGTGAATGGCATTGTCACTCAGCTGGCCACCAAACCAGGGCAATGGCTTTTTATCTTACAAAATAACAGAAGAGTAGAAAAGAAATGCAAAATGTGAAAAACATGTTTTGAATTCATTCTGCTAATCATACTCTAAGATGAATGGGACGATGGACAATAACATGGTTAAAAGGTATCCCTGTCAAAGCTATGAACATTTGCTGGCAATAGAGGCTCTACCTATGACAAAGGAGTTAATTCTAAAAGCTGATTTGGAATGGTTATCTGTTTTATCATTATCAACCAATAGAGGCCAATTTAAAATTTAAAATGTATCTAAATTTAAACAAGAGAGGAAATTAGCAAAGATAGTTTCATTTTATTTGGAATGCATATATACCTAGTTATATTAGAATTTTCCCTTATGAAATCTATTTTTGAAAAAGTTTAAGTATTTTCCATACTTTTTCAGAGGATAACTATCTTTCCAGCGAATCGCCAATTGTTGTGCTCTACCAACAACCCCCCATTTCATATCATATTATTATTCTCAAAACTATAATGTGAAATGGCCCCTTTTTATTTATTGGATCAACTTAGTGTTTACTAAAAAGGTCCAAAAACAAAAATTTAAAAAACATTACAAACCTTTTTGAATAAACCGATTAAGTCTTATTATATATATATATATATTATATATATATTGTATTATTATAATATATAAATGATTAATCTTTTATCATTGCGATAAAGCGATCGCAAGATCGCATATCGCAATGACAAAGGAGGCATAACTTAAAGACCCATTAGTTTTCTCCGATGCGACAACTCACATTAGGCTATCGGATATTGGAAATAATAAGTTGGCACAATAAAATTCCTTTTCGCTCTGAAGCAATGCGATATCGCTATCGGCGATCGGAGGATTTACCATGCATGCTTTTAAAGTGCCCAGTTAATACTCCCGATGCGATGCGATATCGCTATTGGCAATCGGGGATTCCAAATGGAACCAATGTAACGATTTAAGATTTCCCCGACACCTGATTGCGATAAGGCCAAAAGCGCGAATTTCAAAAAATCTTAAAGCAGAGTTATTACGATTAATTTGTATTAAAAACCTTATCTTCCGAATAGCCATTCATATACGCTCAACCGCCAAAACATCCAAGGCACGCTTAAACAAATCATTCGGCCAATAATCGAAATGATGGGCATTTAAAGGATTGACAGGTCTTAATGGCCATTTAATGAAACAATAAGTCTAGAAATCTTCTCATAGATTGTATCCGTGGCCACCTTAAGTTAATCATTCATCATGCATCGATCGATATATATCTCGCTCATATTTGGTTTGCGCTATCAATTTTCTGTATTACGTTCATTTTCACTCCTGTGCATGATCCAGATTTAAACAGGAACGCAATAAAACACAGAGATAACCATATACACAAAGATGCAGCGGAAATAATGCTTCATTTCATTAATGGAAAATACTGAAATATGCTTACAACCAGAATTGGAAATAAACCAGCTAGGGCGATGGTAGCTTATCTCTGAGAAGAGATGTGCGGCTACATTCCTCTGAACTGTTCCGAACTGTGTTACAATGAGGCTCGAAGGCCTATTTATTGTTGAGAAACAATGGAAAACCCTTCACATTCCAAAACCTATCCCTAGAAGATGAAACGCCATATTGTTGGCCCCGTTTTGGGTAAATTGGTACATCAATTTCCCGGGATCGTAACTTTGGTATACGATCTCTGTTTGACGCGTACGATAGCTCGTTAGAAAGATCTATCCGAGAACTACCACTTTGGGAAGGAAAACATCGGTCCATGGACCCATGTTCCCCCAGATTTCCCAAAAAACGTCGTTTAGGGCCTCAAAACGACTTCGGAAGTTCAGGACCCAAAAAAACTGCTAAAAATAGTAAATTGTGCTACAATTTAGGAAACTGAAAAGACTGAAAGAGACAATTGTGGGGGTCCAAATGGGATAGGTGGGTGGCCACCAACATCCACCTGGATCATACAAAAACATTAACTAATAGAATTTATTTGAAAAGACAATTGTACAGTCTTCGGATGAAGGAGGGTAAAAAAGTTGCAAAACATTTAAATGTTTTTAATACACTTATATGCCAATTATCAGAGATGGAAGTTAAAATTTACGAAGAAGACAAAGCTATAACCTTGTTGTGTTCTTTTCCCAAGTCGTGGGACCACTTCGTAACTTCAATCAGTTTGAGCACTGCTGATTCTTTGAAATTTGAATCAGTTGTGGGAGCTCTCTTATCTGAATAAGTACAGAGGAAATCGAGCACTGAAACAATTGCACCAAAAGCTATGATAGTGAGAGAAGGGTTAAAGGAAAGAGGAGAAGAAAGAAGCATATATTCTAGATCAAAATCAAAGGGAAAGAAGTGTAAGGTGAAATGTTGGTACTGTAATAAAATTGGACACCTCGAGAAAGACTGTTGGAAATGGAAAGAGTCTAATAACCCAAAGAAGGAAGAAAATCAAGTTGATTTAGGTATGATAGATGAAGTTTTATCTACTGAATAATTATGTATGATAGATGAAACTTTACCTATATGTAATGTCTCTAAGTATTTTTTAAGTTGGCTATTATACTATGGTGCTTCTCATCACATGAATCCACACAAAAATTGGTTTACTTCATATGAAGCTATAAATGGTAGTTATGTGTTTATGGGTAATAATGTATCATGTCAGACTACTGGGATGGGAAATATCAGGATTAAATTGTATGATGACACAGTTAGAACATTAACTAGTGTTAGACATGTACCTGAATTTAAGAAAATTTTGATTTCTTTGGGAGTTTTGGACTCAGGTGGTTATAAGTTTACAGGTCAGAATGGAGTGTTGAAAGTCTCAAAAGGTGCCCTAGTTGTTATGAAAGAAGAAAAATTTGGAAATCTTTACAGACTCAAAGGAATTACTCAGGTCAGTGAAGCAACGATTGTGTGAGAGAAAGAAGAAGAAGGTACTCGCCTATGGCATCAGCATTTGGGTCACATGAGCAAGAAAGGTCTTCAGGTAACGATGAACCGTAAGTTGCTTCCTCATTTAAAATCCTTGAAGTTGGATTTCTGTAAACATTGTGTGTATGGAAAACAATGTAAGCAGAGGTTTAAAACTAGAAGTCATAATAGTAAATAAATTTTGGACTATATTGATTCTGATTTGTGGGGACCATCTCCTGTTGTATCATATGGAGGTGCTTTATATTTCTTAACGTTTATTGACGATTTCTCTCGAAAAGTTTGGGTCTTTATGTTAAAATGGAAAGCTGAAAAAAAATTAAAGCAATGGTAGAAAACGAATAGGAAAATCAATTAAATGTTTAAGAATTGAAAATGGTGGTGAATTTACTTCTCTATAATTTGAACAATATTGTAAGGATGAAGGAATTGTTATACATAAAACTATTGTTTATACTCCTAAGCAAAATGGTGTTGCTGAACGTATGAATCATACTCTTGTGGAAAGAGCAAGAAGCATGATCAACAATGCTAACCTATAAAAGGAGTTGCAGGAAGAAGAAATATCCACTGCTTGTTATTTAGTTAATAGATCACCTTCAGTAGCAATTAGTTGTAAAATTCGTGAAGAAGTTTGGTGAGATCAATCTTGTGATTATTCACATTTAAGGATATTTGGTTTTTATTCTTATGCTCTTATTCTGAAAAATCAATGTTCAAAATTAAATCGAAAATCGAAATGTTATATATTTATTTGGTATGACTATGTGATGAAAGGATACAGGTTGTGGGATCCTACTTCACGAAAGATAGTCATTAGAAGAGATGAAAAATTTGATGAAACTTCTCTTTTAAGATCAAATGTTGAAAGAATTGAATAGGAACACGTATTTCCAAATCAACAAATTCAGTTGGAGGCTAGACATTTTTTTGAAAGTTGAAAGGAAGGAGAGAATTCTGAAGGAAAAGGTGATGAAGATACAAAGGAAACTATTGAATTTTTTGAACTAGTTCTGCAACGAGTCAATTTAAGAAGGTCTAGAAGAGAAAGAAAAACTCCCAAAAGGTATGAAGATTACACTTCATCTTTTTCTTTGATTACTGAAGATGGGGAACCTTCTTTTTATCAGGAAGTATTATATGATACTGATAGCGAAAAATGGAAAATGACTATGGAAGAAGAGATGGATTCCTTAACCAAGAATAATACCTAGGATCTTGTAGAATTTCCTAAAGGGAGAAGTGTTGTTGGATGAAAATGGGTCTTCAAATTGAAACAAAAAGTTGAAGGAAGTATCAAAAGGTATAAGGCGAGGCTAGTAGCAAAAGGGTATTCTCAAGTTGAAGGTATTGACTTTCATGATATTTTTTCACTAGTTGTAAAACTTGCTTCTATTCATACTGTGTTGGCATTAACGGCTTACTTAACCTTGAGTTAGAACAGTTAGATGTTGATATAGATTTTCTACATGGTGATTTGGATGAAGAGATATATATGGAACAACTAGAAGTTTTCTACAAGATCACAGCAGAAGATTAGTTTGCAAGCTCAAGAAATCATTGTGTGGCTTGAGGTAGTCTCCCAGGAAATGGTACAAGAAGTTTGACTCCTTCATGGGGAGCCAAAACTTTATTAGAATTGAGTATGATCATTGTGTATACTTCAAGACTTTCAGTGGAAAATTCATTATCTAAGTTTTTTATGTTGATGATATGCTTATTTCAAGAAAAAGCATGGAAGAGATCAACAAGATAAAGGCTCATCTCTCTTAGGCATGGAGATACAAAGAGACAAGAGAAATGGTAAGCTTAGGTTATCACTGTAGAAGTATGTGGAAAGAGTACTTGAAAATTTTGGCATGAACAGTGTGAAACCTATTAATGTTCCATTAGCTTCCCATTTTAAGCTTTCTTCAGTTTTGAGTCCTATAACTAATGAATAAAAGAAATATATGTCTCATGTACCATATCCAAATGTTGTAGGCAAATTAATGTATGCGATGGTATCTACAAGACTTGACATTTCACATGTAGTTAAAGTTGTCAGCAAGTTCATGGAAAATCTAGTTGAAGAACACTAGTGAGCAGTGAAATGGGTGCTTCATTATTTAAGAGGCACAAGTGATCATTTCATCATCTTTAATGGTAGTGAAGGACGAGTATGTGGATATGTGGATGTCGATTATGCAGGTGATTTGGACAAAAGGAGATCTACTACAGGTTATGTCTTTACTCTTGCAGGTGGAGAAATTAGTTGGATGTCAAAGCTTCAAGAAACATTTGCTTTGTCCACTCTCGAAGTAGAATATATAGCAGCTTCAAATGCGAGTAAATAAGCAATCTGGTTAAAGGGTCTACTTGATGAGATTTGAAAAATGCAGGAGAGAGTGAACATACTCTATGAGAGTCAGAGTGCTATTCAGTTGGCTACAAATCCAACTTCTCACAGCAATACCAAGCACATTGACGTAAGGTATCATTTTCTGAAACATGTGATCGATGGAGGAACAGTGGCTCTCAAGAAGGTCCATACATGGGAGAATTGTGCAGACATATTCACGAAGCTAGTTACAGTAAAGAAGTTGCGATGGTGTTTAGCTTCTCTTGGCTTGCATAAGAGATGATGAATGGGCATGGGCAAGGGATTAGGAAAATTGTTGTCAAGGTGGAGTTTGTTGAAATTTGACAAAGAATTATGTAAATATGAGTAAAAATTGTATTAGTTACTGCCAAGTTAGTTTTATACCGAAATAATAGTTATGTAATGGAGGAGGCTCTTACAAAACTAGTGAATGCCCGAGAGAATGTAATCCTTGAGAATCATTTCTGATTTCATAAAGATCCAATCCCTTGCCCTGTGGATGTTCCCTTGACACACTATCAAGGTTTTACTAGGTAAAATCCTGTGTTTACCTGTTTCATTATTTTGATTTCCAATAAGTTATTTAGTTTCATTTCTTTCTTGTTTAAATAACCACTCAGACCAATAGGACCTAATTATGGCCATGGTGGCATCACCTCTATTAGGTGTTTCATCATGGGGATTTTCATGAATTTTCCCTTGGATCTAGCCTCTAGCATAAGAAGACATGCATGTTTAGCCTCTGGCATAAGAAGAAATGCATATTTTTCTTATACAATTGCGGGTTTCTGGGTGTTTCCTAATCAATATCTTGAGCTTCCTTGTATAGCTAGTACTTAAGTAAGGTTAGTGTTTTTTTTAATAAGTTTTTTCTATATATATAATGTCAATATTATTATATATTTTAATATGAAATAAAATTTTAATTGAAAAAAATATATTAAGCTCCCTCGCTTGCATGCAAGCTAATACCCTTACTTTTCCTCCTTTTCAATGTTATATGACTGGGCCCTGTCTTCTCACTATATGTTGGCCCTAGTCAAGTGAAGCTACACCTGGGCACCTAAATTGGATGAATTTTTTAATCCTCTAGCATAACATAAAAGAAATGAAACACGAGTGCCATAACAAGAAAGGGAACCTAAATACTTCAGGGCTCTGCTTGAAGAAGTGGCATCCAGGGTTCGACCCAAGGAAATACATGGAAGACACACAACCATTTATTCCATTGTGGGGCATATGCTACCATGGCTCAAATGGTTTGAAAATATCAAGGATTCAATCATACAACTAGTAAAATAAACCTTGTAAATGTGTGCCCAGGTAAACCCCAAACGTGGTTGTCTTCCTCTCCCAAACTAATGGCTCCCACATTAGAACAAAATATATGGCCATATACAATTGAGTATGTTGGTTATATGTTGGGTATATAGTTGGTAATCTGGTTTGATATATGTAATTATGAATTTTCACTCTTGTTTTTCATTTCTTTCCTCAAATATTAGTCCATACTGTGGACTGTGAGTCAAAAGTTTCACTTTGAAGCGTTATGCCTACTAGAGATAGGACAAATATCACAACATCAAGTGCTTGTTTTGACATATCATATACCTTTCATGTTCTATGCTTCACTATTGGTGGCATAAATTCATCTACTTTTCCAATCATCGTGTCATCAACCTAGTAATCACAACACCCTTTACTATTAAAAGCAATTACAGTTCAGATGCCTCTCTATATTGGAAAGATCCCTTCAAACTTAGATTAGAGAAACAATTTTTATGTGAAGTATGAGTATACAAACCTTTGATAGGATCTTGTAGCTAAAAAGAACTAATATACTAAAAATTATCCAGATGTAAACCAAATTATACCAATAGATTTTAGTAGAGTATATGCAGAATATGAAAAACATTCAAACGACTAGCGAGATACTTTTATAGGTTGCATACCACAAAAGATGAAGAATAAAATGAGGCTGCCCCATGAGACTCTTTAGAGGGCACACAATTATACATCAGAGCATATTAAAACCCTGCACGGCTCTGAAGAAAAAACCATAATAGTAAGACTTGTAATGGGGATAACAATACATACCTTTCAATCAAGGAAATGAAGAAGCTCAAGGGGTTTTTCTATCAAATTTGAGACAGATAGTGCCAACCATGGTCTTCCCAGTCTGCTCCACTATATTGATGTCGGGCTTCAGAGGTCCTACATTCTCCTTGGCATAATCGTATAAATTAGAACGGAAAATGGTTTCCCTCAACACGACAATTTGGAAAATGCCCAAATATAATCACGTCCCTGACCATGCCCATCTCTCCTTTACAAGCACAAGCATGTCTCTTACCATGCCCATCAAAGTTATATACAAAAGTTTCCACTTGCTAGAAGTCTCCAACATATGGAATTCAGACACCAACAATTGGTTGTTGTGCGCAACCAATCTTTGGGTGAAACACTGAAAAAAATTGGTTATAAAAAACCTTTGTATACCAAAAAAACCTTTTCCTCGAACTTAAAATTAGTTGTCACAACATGCAAATTGGACTTTGGATAAATTAATTATCACAACATTCTGTAAACTCGACTTTGGATAAAATGAATGGTCACAACATTCTTTACCTTGGGATTCCCCAAGCTTGCGATAAAAGGTCAATTTTTTTATATCCAAAAACCTTCGTTAAAATTTTGATGGATGAAAATTGGATTATAAAACTTTCATTAAATGTTGACAACAATTAAAAAAAATTGGTCAATTGATAAATTAATGGACAATCATTAACGATCTATCGATCGCTATAGACAAGTATGAACAATATGGAAACCATCTCATTATTGAAACTGCAATATAATTACAAAGTTTCTTCACTCTTTGCCTACTAAAACGTTTAGTTAGTTCTTGTTAATAAATAATGATCTGATAAAAAAAAAAAAAGGTTTCATATAGAAATAAATCAGAGTTATATAACCTTCAAACTAATACACAGAGTAATGTCATATTAACAATTGCATTTTCTCATAGAATAAGACAAAAATTGTTTAGATTGGCCATTGAATTCCCAATCAAGTTTTCAAAATTGTTGAAGTGAACAACACCATTAAAGGAAGGATGATTCACATATCATTTTTATCTAGACACGAAGATGCTACTACAATTTCCTTTGTTGTCACTTCTTTTGTATTTTCAATTTACTTGCTTTCATTTGTTGTACCTGCAAAACATGACCAAGTATTTACAAACAAGACCATTATTACAATGTGTAATCATAATTTTAATTTTCTATGCTTCGAGTAGGGGATTCTGTGTTTGATAATCGAAAGGCAAAATACAAGTGTAAATATGGGCATGGAATCCATCTCAAACTATAATATAAGTTAGAATGGAAAATTTTCTTGTTTAATGTATATAAAATAGGGTTTTAATGTGCATAAAATTGGGCATGTAACCCACTTCAAAATATATAAAATAAGCCTAAGAGGGTTAATTATAATACACAAATTCCATATTGACTAACCGTAAAATTTGGGTTGTTAGTTGTAGTGGGATTTCTCATCCCTGGCCCTATTTTCATTGATGACATAGCGATGAAACGTTGATATCAGTGAAGTTGAGAGGTTATGCCTATTAGACCTGTTGGTTACATTGAAAAAAACAATGAATATTTTAGTTAACTATTTATAATTAATAAAGTGAGATTAATTAAATGGAAGGATTTATGTGATGGAAAACTATAAAAATTAGTAAGAAAGAAACCACTAAAAAGGTTGGATGATCAAATGGGATAATTAGAGAAATGACTAAAGAAATATCAACTTAAAAAGTAGGAGAATCCAAAGCCATAACTAAAACTAGAATTAATTTAGGGTGGGTTTCAGTGGGATTGAATTATTTCGAAGTCTCATCTTGCTCTTTTGTCTAGTGAGGTCGTCTAGTAAAAGGAAGTTTTACATCGGAACCAAATAGAGTCTAACATGATATATCTGTTCAATAAAGCACATCTTTGCGATAAAGAGGAAAGCATTAATAATTTTGAATTTTTATACAAAAATGCAAAAATCTAAATGGTGAATCTCGCTCAAGGAGGGTTTCAAAGGGCTCAAATTATGTGAAAAGCACATGCTCCAACAAATGGAAAAATACTAGTTTTCCAACTAATAGTGAATCACCTCTAACCGAAATAGAGGGGATCCAAAAATATTTTCAATCAAATTTATAAATGAGATAAATGACATGCATGAAATTTAAAAGAAGCTGAGATTAATTAAGATTGTTGAATGAATTTTAGCAAATCAGAGTGACGAAGGAAGCCGTAATAAAATGAAGGAATTGATACTATGAATCGAATTTTAGGGTAAAGGATGAAACCTTCATGTATGAAAGGCTCAAAAAAAGCTCCATTAAATCTACTTGGTTCGTTATTGGAATGAAGCTAGGATTTATAGATTTTTGTGTGGTTCAAAAAATGTAAAACACAACCTAAATGGAAAACATGCCCAATTACTCTTGAATGGAGGTTGGCTAACGACCATGAGTACCTAAGTTAAACACTTGGTATTTCCACCATTGGCACAATTGATAACATTTGTTAATGACTAAAACCCTGGTTATCCATTCACAAAGGAGATTGTAGATGGCCAAGTTATCTAACAATATGGACACACGTTTACAATGTTTGATTTCTAAATAGAGGACGTCGCATACATCTTAATACTCTTTAACTTAATACTCTTTCCTTTTTACACATGAAAGTCCACCACCAGAAAAGTAATTGATCAATTATATAGTAAATTTGTGTGCCCATTTAGTGAGAACTTGTCCAACCTATCCTAAGATATTTGATGCATGTTCGCTCAGTAAACAACTACCAAACTATCTATCATGCATGTTGGCTAAGGAGAACTTGCGAGATGAGTGCAAGTGTCCTGGAGAACCACTCTTGTTCTCCTTTTTATTCATTAGTTTTCCATTGTTGATTATGAAATTTAGTCAAATTGGGGTCTTAGGAAAAACAAGAATTTTTGGGGGCATTTTTCCAGTATCACAGTGATAACATTTTTCTAAATGTAATTGTATAGCATGGAATTACTGAAGGCTTTAGCATCAACATAGGGCACACATAGAAGCTAGAGATTGATGGGTGTTTTCGTGCTTTGCAATAGTAATGATGAAATTTGGGTAGGGGTTCGAGCCGTTGGTTGATGGAGTGGATGCAAAAGTGAGAAAGAGTGAGCTCAGTCAATACTTCAAGGTGGACAGCCATATTTCCTAGTTTACTCTAAAATTTTAGGTGGGAACCACCATGTTTCTCATTATGGCATACATCTTGGTTGTCAATGCCAATATCACAAAATTGGGCAGCTCGGTTGCTAACAACATGCCCCAATGTAGTGACTTGTGGGTACCTATGGGTATATGTGGGCCCAAATGAGACAATGTTGAGCTTAGTGATTCCAGGGGTCGAGTGTAAGTTTTTTCCTATTAATATCAGGACGAAGCCTGTCTGGAGAGAACGAAGGACCTAATTATGGACATGGTGGCCTCAACTCTCATTAGTTGTTTCATCATGGGGGTTTTCATCAATTTTCCCTTGTCTCTAGCCTCTGGCATAAGAAGAAATGCATATTTAGCCTCTAGCATAAGAAGAAATGCATATTTTTCTTATACAATTGTGGGTTTTTGTGTGCTTCCCAATCGATATCTTTAGCTTCCTTGTACACCTAGTACTTAAGTAAGGTTAATGTTTTTTCTTAATAAGTTATTTTCTATATATAAAATGTCAAGATTTATTTTCTATTGAAATATGAGATAAAATTTTAATAAAAAGAATTCTAGTAAGCTCCCTCGCTTGCATGCAAGCTACATACCATTACTTTTCTTCCTCTGTCAATATTATATGACTCGACCCTGTCTTCTCACTATATGCTAGAACCAGTCAAGTCAAGCTACACATGTGGCCCTGCATTGGATGAATTTCTTAATCCTCTGGCATAACACGAAAGAAATTAAAGATGAGTGCAGTAACAAGAATTGGAACCTACTTGCTTTAGGTATCTGCTTGAAGAAGTGGCATCCAGGGTTCGACCCAAGGAAATACATGGAAGACACATAACCATTTATTCCATTGTGGTGCATATGCTACCATGGCTCAAGTGGTTTGAAAAGATCAAGGATTCAATGAAACAACTTGCAAAATAAGCCTTGTAAATGTGAGTCCACGTAAACCTCAAACGTGGTCGTCTTCCCCTCCCAAACTAGCGGCTCCTACATTAGAAAGAATATCTGGTCATTTACAATTGAGTCTATTGGGTCTATTGTTGGTAATTTGGTTTTATATATGTAATTATGCATTTTCACTTTTTTTTCCATTTCTTGCCTAAAATATTAGCCCATACTATGGACTGTGAGTAGCAAGTTTCACTTTGAAGCTTTATGCCTACGAGAGCTAGTACAAATCTAGCAACATTAGGTGCTTGTTTTGCCATATCATATACCTCGCACGTTCTATGCTTCACTTTTGGTGGGACAAATTCAACTACTTTTCCAATCGTGTCATCAACCTAGTAAGCACAACACAGTTTACTTTTAAAAACAATTATAGTTCAAATTCCTCTCTATATCGGAAAAATCCCTTCAAACTTCGAATAGAGTAGCAATTTTGATGTGAAGTGCTAGTATAGAAACCTTTGATATGATCTTGTAGCTAAAGAAAACTAATATACTGAAAATAATCAATATGTAAAGAAAATTGTACCAATAAATCTGAGTAGAGTATATGTCGAATATGAAAAACATTCATATGATTAGTGAGATACTTATATAAGTTGTATCCGACAAAATATGAAGAACAAAATGAGGTTGCTCAATGAGACTCTTTGGAGGGCAAAAAATTATACATTATATTGTATTAAAACCCAGCGCGGCTCTGTGAGAGCTCTAAAGAAAAACCCCTAACAGTAAGACTTGTAATGGGGATAATAATACATACCTTTTGATCAAGGAAATGAAGAAGCTCAAGGGGTTTTCCATCATATTTGAGATAGACAAGGCCAACCACAGTCTTCATGGTTTCTTCCACTGTATCAATGTTGGGCTTCAGAGGTCCTATGTTCTCCTTGGCATAATCATATAAATTAGAAAAGAAAATGGTTGCCCTCAACACGACAATTTGGAAAATTCTCAAACATAATCATGTCTCTTACCATGCCCATATCTCCTTTACAAGCACTAGCATGTCTCTTACCATGCCCATTGTAGTTATACACGAAAGCTGATACCTCCTAGAAGTCTCCAACATATGTCATTCTGACACCAACAACTGGTTGTTGTGCAAAACCAAAATTTGGGTGCAGCGCTGAAACAAATTTGGTTATAAAAACCTTTGGGTACCAAAAAAACCTTTGCCCCAAACTTAAAATTAGTTGTCACAACATGAAAATTGGACTTTGGCTAAATTAATTTTCACAAAATTTTGCAAATTCGACTTTGGATAAAATGAATGGTCACAACATTCTTTACCTAGGGATTCACCAGGCTTGCAATAAGAGATCGATATTTTTATATCCAAAACCTTCGTTAAAATTTAGATGGATGAAAATCAGATTATAAAACTTTGATTAAACGTTGATAATGCTTAAAAAGAATTGGTCAAATAATAAATTAATGGTCAACGATCTATCGATCACTATATTCCTATTGAAGTCAGGGACTAATAAGTTGAGCTAATAGTGTTCAAAGTTATAAAAGAACTTCTTGAAAAAATTTCCTATGGACATTGGAGGTTTATAAGTGTGTTATTTCTATTTGAACGCTTTCTAATAGTGTTTGCAATCTCCTAGATAATTCAATAAATATCCAAGTTATACCTGAGCTATATTTGTATTTTGTGAGAGATGCCTAACAAATAAAGGTCTAAATATCATTGGAGTTCAATAATATTAGCTTAGTTTATTATCATTTCCAATTTTAAATGCTTGAAAACAAGTGCATTTTTTGTTTTATTATTTCTTTGGTCATTAATATTTCTTCTCCATTCATTTATTAGTTTCAAGTCTTTTCTCGTGAACTATCTTCTATATGGTTGATTTATAGCCTATTTGAACACGTGTATCTACTTGAAGGCTAATATTGTGTTTGGCTTGGTTAATTTTGGGGAAACAGAAATATTTTCTTGCATGATACAAAAAACCTATTTGATCATTATTCTTTTTTCCTAAGGAATCCAGAGAGATAATTGGACATTACTCTGATTCTCTTTGTTAAATATTCTTTGTTAAGCATTTTCATACCTCAATTTATATCTTTTTAACTTATGTTTAATACATAGATATTAGATATTTTGTTTATTTATTTTTTCAATAAAATGCTTTAATTTATATTAATATGTACAACAAACAATACATCTATTTTTCACAAAAAAGGTTCATATAGACATCCATTGCATGAGTAGAGATTATAATGAGTGTGATCGTGATATCAATAATGAAGACACTCAGACCCGGATGCAGGTGATTATCAAGGTAATTAAGATGATGAGACGGTCGGGCGGTGGAAGGGCTGGCCACATGGCCAACTACGTCTTCCCCCATGCCAACTTGAGACGCATTCAAGGCACCTTGTTAGTGCCATTAAATGAATTTTATGGCCAATATAGCACCATAATACTCATAGCAATGGTGTCTGTAGATCATTATGCAATTCCTCCCCCGCTGCTCCATTGTGTTTGCCCTCTACAGGGCGCAAAGCCTTGTTTGCGCATTGTAACAAGTAGCTGCTACTGGTTGCTAAGTTGTATTGACTTGGGAAATATATTTCATTATTCCCACACCAAACTCTACAACTTAGCTCCATCCCAGACCTCCTTTGTCCATTCTTCGCGCAGTTATTTCACCACCCCCTCTGTTGTTAACACTGCCTTCAATCCTACCATGGTCCATCATCGAATGCAAAGCGGGAGAGGAGGCACTCATGGCGAAAGAATCCGCCCTCCTGCAACACCCAAACCTGACTTTGTCTCCCCTGCTTCTTCAACTGATAATCCCAATCCATATAGCTCCTTCTTTGGTCATTACCTAGACACCCACAACGGACGGGGAAGAGCTAGTTTCCAAGGCACAGGAAGGAGGGATGTTGTGGTTCACACAACCAATTTTCCCGTTCCTCTACATCCAACTCCCCATACCACGCAATTCCATTTTCGTAGCACCCTGAATCGACCCGTAATCATAGCCACCATTACCATCACATTCACTGAAGAAGTTGACCTACCAACACCTTCGCCTGAGCACAATGATGAGCCGAACAGGGTAGAACCAAGAAATAGGAGCATTTGAAACCTCGGAAAACAACAAGCAGATTAAGATAGAGCCACCCTACACGGTAAAGCATTGGTTGGCAGTCAGCAAGCTATGGAAGGCAAACTTGGTGACACGCAGGCCTCAAGCTACTAATAGGGCGACACGTCTCGAACACATGTGGGCATAGGTAGCATCGAGGGCATCCATCTAGCTCAAGGCAGTGGCATGTCAGATGAGGAAGATGATTCGGATAAATACACATGTCTAATTGTGGAAATACCAACCCCGGACAATCTCTAGTCTCGACAGTTGGCAGCTAGATCTCACTTTTTGCCACATGGATGTTTTTCTTGATGATTGGGCACTTACGGTTAAGTCTGTGTGTTTTTTGGTTATTTCTCTGCACTGTCTAAGATATTTTTTTGTTTTTTGGTCAAAAATGATAACCCCTATGTGGGTTCTTTTGATTTTTGGACTGGTTTCCCCTTTGTTGGGGTAGTCAACACTAGATAGTCTTATTCTGTGATGAATGATGCTCAGTACTATTGAGGCCATGCCTCACTGTAATTACTTTTTTGTATCATATGAATAGAACAATCTTACTTAGAAAAAAAAAATAATGAAGACACTCAGTGCCAAGAACATAAAATTAAATGGTCACATTATTTGAATATCAATCATTTATTCAAATATATCTTTGTGCATCCCATGTGATATCACAAACATATTTTATTATGTAGGTCTATAACATTTTGTATTTGACCATTTGTGAATTTTTTTTCTTTCTTATTTTCAAATGAAGGCATAATACAAAGAACTCACCTCTATTATTTGTACATTCTCCAACAACATATTTTAAAAGGATAGTAACCATCGCCCCACACATATTTATAGTTTCTTGGATAGTAACCATCACCCCACACATATTTACAGTTTCTTGAGAGGCCTCAACAAATAATTCTTATGCCTTCTCATAATCAATGTTTGGATCTCTCTTGATTTTCTTGGGGTGGCCTTCAACTTCCCTCAAACAAAATAAATCTCTGTCACCCATACTCCCATAGTGCAGAAGGATACAAGAAAAATAAATGCAAGTCCCATCACCAACTCAGGTCTCTAGAGTTTTGGTGTTTGGAATTGATTTGCAGTAGTCTCGCCCATGTTCGAATCTTTGAATATGTAATCCATAAGCCTGTAGCGTAGGAGGATACAAGAAAAATAAATGCAAGTCCCATCACCAACTCCGACCTATGGATTATTGGTGTTTGGAATCGATTTGCATTATTCCCACCCATGTTCAAATCTCTAGAAGTGTCACCCATATGACAATAATGTAGGAAGATACAAGAAAAATAAATTCAAGTCCCACCACCAACTCCGGCCTCTGAAGTTTTGGTGTTTGGAATTGATTTGGAGTAGTCCCACCAGTGTTTGTATCTCTGGAGGCATCACCCATATGCCTATAGTGTAGGAGAATACAAGAAAAATAAATGCATGTCCCATCACCAAATCTGGCCTCTCGAGTTTTGGTGTTTGGAATCGATTTGTAGTAGTCCCACCCATGTTCACATATCTCGAGGTGTCACCCATACACCTTTAATGTAGGATGATACAAGAAAATAAATGTAACTCCCATCACCAACTCCAACCTCTAGTGTTTTGATGTTTGGAGTCAATTTGTAGAAGTCCCACCCGCGTTCAAATCTCTAGAGGCATTACCCATGCACCCGTAGTGTAGGAGGATACAAGAAAAATAAATACAAGTCCCATCACCAACTCGGGCCTCTCAAGTTTTGGTGTTTAGAATTGATTTGTAGTAGTCCCGCCATGTTCAAATATTTGGAGACGTCACCCATACGCCCGTAGTGTAGGAGGATACAAGAAAAATAAATGCAAGTCCCATCACCAACTTCGGCCTCTCGAGTTTTGGTGTTTGGAATCAATTTGCAATAATCCCACTCGTGTTCAAATCTCTTAAGGTGTCACCCATACAGCTATAGTGTAGGAGGATATAAGCAAAATAAATGCAAGTCCCATCACCAACTTCGGCCTCTGAAGTTTTGGTGTTTGGAACCGATTTACAATAGTCCCACCTGTGTTCAAATCTCTCGAGGCATCACCCTTACACCTGTAGTGTAGGAGGAAATAATAAAAATAAATGCAAGTCCCATCACCAACTTTGAGTTCTAGATTTTTTGTGTTTGGAATCAATTTGCAGTAGTCCCACCCATGTCCAAATCTCTCGAGGCATCACCCATACACCTGTAGTGTAGGAGGATAAAATGAAAATAAATGCAAGTCCCATCACCAACTTTGGCCTTTGGAGTTTTGGTGTTTGGAATATATTTCCAATAGTCCCACCCATTTTACTTGTTCACGGGTCATATCAATTCATTGAAATGTATTTTTGTTCCTTGAAATCCAAATTTCCCCATAGTACAAAGCATGACAAGGCCTTATAGGCTATTTATGATTTGTTGATTATAAGAGAGTACTAGTAGTTTGTTTATGTTCTCCCAAAATATTAAATCCTCAAACAATTTAGAAAGATATAAGAAGACGTTATCTCTAGGATGAGATATAAAGGAAGACGTGATGTCCCCATTTGCAAGATTCCTAGTTGATTTAACTTTACTAAGGAAAAGTGTTTTCCATCTTGTTCCTCTTAGTTGCAAAATCTTGTATTTCATGGGTATGAAAACATCTCAAAAGTTTGTAATTTACTGTTTTTGGTAGGCATGACGTGTAAATATATAACCATGCCAAATATTCCCAAGAAATAATAGAAGAATAAAATATAGAAGTTTCATATCTTTATTAATATCAAAACCCTTAAGGTAGGGTAACACCATACGATCACTCCTTACAAAGAATAATCCACAAGCCTATGCTTGTTAATACAAAACCAATACTTGACATCCCTCAATGGATAGTCTCTAGCCTCTATATAGGGTTGACACATACAATACCATGGGTAAATACAATGAGTCTCTCAATACCATACATCATATACTAAGCACTAATCACATTATTTCGTAACTACTTTTGGTCCTTCACATTTTGTGGGTTAACCATTTTATTTATTAATTGTGGACCATTTAATTATCATTCTAATAGTATTATATTACATTACTCCCTTGGGTACCTCCCTCTCTACCCCATATTATCCCCTAGGTATACTACATTCCACCCCCTTTAAACATGTTTTGTCCTAGAAACATGACAATAACACAAATAATAAGATCTACTCAAAAGAGTGGTCAACTCGTATGATTCATGTGCATCTAGCCATCCCAAAGAAAGGTGAACACTCGATCCGGTTGGTTCCTCGCTCACTTGAGTTGGTTCCTTAGCTATGGCCTATTTATTTATCATCCTCATATTATTACATTACATTATTCCCTTAGGTATCTCCTTTTGTACCCCATATTATCCACCCTATGTAGATGATATTACACCCCCCTTAACCATGTTTTGTCCCTAAAACATGAGAAGAAAAAAAGTAATAAGATCTACTCAAAAGAGGCTTCCATTGGCACCATGCACATTCATTTAGCCATCCATGATAAAGGTGAGTACTCGATCTAAACGCTGCCTCTCTCGCTTGAGATAGAAGTTAGTTCTATATGTTCCTCTATGTTGATGTGTTGTGAGTGGATCATTGCACCTCTCTATGTGTTATCCTTGTTTCTAATTTGTTTCCATATTTATTATTGTGTTCTTGTTGGATGATGCAGGTGGTGATATGCTGAATCTTTAACTGATGGTGTATGTTTCTCTAATTCCTCCATTATTGGTGCTTGAGTGGATTCTAGTTCTTATTTTGGTACCTAGTTTGATGACTGTGTTTTACTATGTGGCATTAAAATTAATCATTTGATGTGTCAATTTCGTTAGATATTTTTGCTTCTTCCTCCACAGTTTTTGCCTGGTTTCTAATGGGAATATCTTGCAAGGTAATTTTCCTGTTTTTATAGCATAGATTGAGGAATTCTTTTTGTATTTTAATATTTATGGTCAACGTTGAGTCCATCCAAGGATAACCCAAAACAACATATGCCCCGTCCATGTCCAAAGCATAAAAGTCATCATGTAATACATATTTATCCATGGTCACCTTCAAACCTTTAAATATTTGAATAGACACCCCATAAACCTCTGTGCTTGCAATATGTTGTGTTGGAAATTGCAAGCGTTTGGCCAATTTGAGATTGATTAGATTATGCTTGCAACTATGGTGAATAACAATAATGATATTCCATTTTTGAATGCCTCCATGAACCTTTAGTAAGGGGATATCAGTAGAAAATAATCCTTTATGTTTCTTAATTTTTTTCTTCCCAATATGAGACCATTTGTCCAAAAAGAGTTTCTCAATTTCTTTAGGAGGAAGTATCTTAAGAAAATCACTATCAAGTGACTTCCATCATATATCGACCTCATCTTCCAAATGATTCCATATGTATAGGCTCCAAAATAGTGGGCATTGATACTTGCAGTAGTGTACAAATTCTTCAATATTAGCACCATCATATTTTCCTGTAAAAAAAATATTTCTATAACCCTTAAAATAAAATGAGGGTTTTGTAAAAATTTACGTACTTTGTGTGGAAAATTTATAATGGCCACACCTTGGTAAATATGGATCAAAATCCTTAGTATATCTTGTTTTCATAAATGGAACAACCTTTCTACATCTTCCAATGTGTTTGAAATCACCATCTGGGCACTCTGGAAACTCAAATATGTGTTGCAATTGTCTGTCTGTCACAGAAACTTCTAAGAAAAGAGTCTATTTTAAATTAATGATATCTCCCTCGTCTGGAGTCTCATTGGACTATTTTTTCCAATTTTGGTTATTTTTCCAGAGGATATCATATGTGTAATTAATTTTCTACAATTATGCACAAAAAACTACAAAATATTACTCGAGAGAAACAATTGATTTTAAATCAATGATATCTCCCTAATTTAGGATCCAATTTGACCGATTTGTTTTTTTTAATTATGTATTTTTTCACAAGAACTTCATATTTACTATTATGTTTCATAAATTTTGCACCAAAAGTTTTATATCTTATTTGAAAACACATCACCCAAAAAATTCCTGGAAAAATGAAAAAAAACGTCTCCCCACTTTGCCCAAGAAAGTGCTCTGGTTCCACTTGTAGTAGATCTTACCTGCAAATATATAACCATGCCAAATATTTCCAAGAAATAAAACCAGAATATAGTATAGAAGCTTCAAATCCTTATTAATATCAAAATCCTTAAGGTAGGGTAGCACCATACAATCACTACTTAAGGAATTAAAATACTCCACAAGTGAATTCTTGTTAATACAAAAGAAACACTTAACATCCCTCAATTAATCATCTCTAGCCTCTCTATAGGCTCCATAAATATATTACCATAGGTAATTACCTTGGGTCTCTCAATACTGTACATCAAATACTATGGGCTTATGATATTATTTTCTAACTACTTGTGGTCCTTCACATTATGCGTGTTAAAGATTTTATTAATTAATTATGGAACATTTACTTATCATCCTCACATTATTACATTACATTATTCCCTTGGGTACCTCCCTTTGTACCCCATATTATAACCCCTAGGTATACAACAGGGTCCTAACCACCTATGTTTCCTTGGAAAAGTGATTATGAATCACTAAAACTAAGAAAACCACTTTGAATGTCAATCTGCTAAGTGAGACAATGGAAATAGTTCAATGTTATTTATATTCCAAAAAATTCCTTATTATTTCTCAATGGATCTTTTCAATCCTTCATATACAAAATAATGATTCATTGTTTATAGTTCTCCTATGGGTAAAATGATGCATCATCCTTAAGTCATAGATGCCATAACTCCTCACATAACTTTTTAAATGTTCCTAGCTCAATGCAAGAGCATTTGCCTATAAGCATGATATAGGAGATTGGTGGTTTTATTCCACTATGTCCTAACATGAATTAATCAATGATGTTATAGTTTATTTTTAATTAAATACTCTTTCTAGAATCATTGTTATATATTGTCTATGAAGAGACAAAAATAATACTGTATTTTATTTAAATATAATTTTTTACTGTCCCTAGAGAGACAATAGCTAGGATTAAAGACAATATGTAGTTAATCCATACTATTACTAGTGTAGAGACAAAAATAAAATTCTCCCCTAAGAGATGATAATGCTTTTGTTATAGATTTCCTTTATAAAGACAAATTTTTAAGACAATAATTTGAAACACTCACTTAGAGGCAATATTTAAGACATTACAAAAGTTTTTTTTCTCAATTTAATGCAATTTACCCCCCTTTGCATTGTACTATATGGAATCAATGCCATATGTGATGTCTAAAGTATTTTACATTTTAATTTTTTTATTGTAAAATGAGTTAAGTTTATTCAACATGTGGGATTGATAAGCCATGTTATTGACCCATGATATTGTACTAAAACCTATTTACAAATTGATAATATCCATGGTAAAGTGGCTATGGATATCCATGGTTAGGAAACTTGTTATACTGTACTCTTATTGTAAATATTAATTTTTTATTTGTTAATTAATTAAATTTAACTATGGTTATGATATTAGTCAGTTCCATTGTAGTGCTCTAACAATCAATTTATTTATTGATCACTATTAGTTTAACATTTACCAATACAAATTATAATGTTTAGCTTTGAAAAATAAATATTTATTTTCAATCTTATTAAAAAAAAAAAAATTCAAACATTTCATTGAACCATATCTTGAAGGTCTTATTGGATTCTTTTCACAATATAATGGCATGTGGATAAATGGCTTGCACATTTTATGCCATAATTTATGGATATGGTTACAATATTCATTCATCCTTTTTAGATATTTGTGTAGGGATTTGTTTTCTTAACCTTAGGAGAACAATCGAAAAAAAAATACTTGAAAATAACTTATAATCATGTAATTGACATATCTACCGTGAATTACTTCCCACCATAATTTAAGCAAGTCTTTGCACATAGGATGTAAAAAAGTATACTTATAGGAGTTACTTCCCAACATTGTTTTCACTTATGGAGGAGTAAAATTATAAATGTGTAGACATTCTAGTGGCTCCAACCCATCAAAATTAATTATGGAAATTATGGAATTTAACTTATAATTATTTATGGAAATTTTCTAATAAAATAATTTCTAGCTTAATTTGAAGAGTCTAAAATGCCTTACAAAACAAAATACCATATAAAAAAACTGAATAATTTTATATTTTTATTACTTTTACATTTTTTATTATTAATGAGCAGAGATTTAATATATTACTTATAACTTTATTATTATGTGAGAAATATTTAATGTATACACTACAACACCCATGTACTGGACTCTATATTAGCTAACTATTTTTATTTTTAACATTTACGACTACATACAAACCCTATTAAATTTTCTTAACGTAAATATAATTTTACAGGAACGAGAATCCTAGTAATACATTTTTTTTAGGTGGTAAGCTAAGTTAAATAGAATAATCATGATCACTAACTTATAGATGTATCCTATATATCATATTATATTTATATTTATATTCAAATAGAATACTATTTCATATTTGTATTTGTATTTAAATATGTTTGATAAGTGTATTTATATCATAAATTACATATTAATTTTTTTTCTAATAATCTAATTAATTGTTTATGTGCTTGGTTCAATTTCATTAAAATCAAATTTAATATTTTAACATGTTTGTCCTACCTTAATCATGATTTTCCTTCTCTTTTATCACTTTTCTAGTATTTTTGCATGTATTTTTGAGTGGAAAGGCTCATTCTACAATCCACTATGAGGGAATGTGCAAGATTGTCCATTGGATGTGTAAGCACTTCCATGCTCAACTTGGATTTGCACATGTCCCTTAAAAAATAATTTAAATAAGAATTATTGTCGTATAAGTATTCTCTTAGTTTTAATTAAAATTATTATAAAATATTGATAATCATATTTTCACTTCATTTGTAGATATTTCACTTTCAATCTAGTAATAAATACAATATTTCAATGTCTATGTTAACTATTATAATTTTATATAACTTTATGGAAATAAAGTAAATCAACATAGATCCATCTTAAGCACATATCTATGTGCAAAAAACAGTGTGTAATTTTTCATTGTTCAAATTGTATTTTTGAATGATATAAATATTACATAACTCCAACTTGTAAGTCCAAAAAGTACTTTTTGGATATCCATAAAAAAAATATTATACTTAGAAAATGACTAAAATGTAAAATACTTACAACTTCAAATGTTTTAACCATAAAAACTTATTTATTTATATATCTTTTATCAAATATACATAATTTTTTAAAACAATATATAAATATTTTACATAACATGTGCATTGAGTTATTTTATCAATGGTCTTAAAATGGTTTTTTGTTATTAAAATAATTGAAGTATATTTCAATATTAATCCATAGTAAAATATTTTATTCATAATCCACATGGGACATTTTATTATATACAACATTAAAATATTTTCTTTTAACCTTTTTTTTGTATGCATATATATGAAGTTTATATCAACCTAAACTAGTTAATGCGGGTCTTCAAATAGTCTATTTAAATCACTTGTTAAAATATTTTTGAAAAGTATAAGGTTTAAACATCTCACTCACATGCCTTTTTTTACTTCTAATTACTTTACATACAATTATATTAATTTTTATTTTTTTTGTTATGAATCACATTTCCTTTCTATTTAGATAATATTTTATTTTTATTCTAAGAGGGATACTAGTCAACTCCAAGTTGAACACAAACATACCTACACAATGCTTTCACATTGAGCTATAAAATGAGCATCTATTTGAGCCTAGAGGCTCATTGTACAATCTAGTATGAGGGTGATGTGTAATTTAATTCATGCTTGGATGTGACACATGTCCCTTGAATAAACACTTCAAATGAAAAAACATTCTCGACTATAATAAAAACATAAATAGTTATACATATTTTGTTAGTTTTTATTAAAAGAATTATAAAACATTAATAATAGAATTGTGATTGTGCTTACTTGATTAGTTGATATTTCACTTCTCTCTTCTAGAAATAGATAAAATATTTTGATGTCTATCTTAAATAATATAATTTTATATATAAAGTATTTAAAATTGTCTTATAGATATTTCAATATAGAGCTTAAATAATTTTTTTGAATATTCATATTAAATTATGTGTGTGTGTGTGTTATAAAACATTTCAATGCTCAAAAGGGAAATTATGTGAGTCATTTTTAATAATATAATAATAATAATATAATAATAATATTATTGAAAAATACAATCTAACAATGATAAATTACACATGATCTATATTAAAGATAGAAACACTATAGATCTAACTTAATGAGGCTTTATCTAGAACTGAAAGGGATTAAACCTCTTCAAAATTAAATCTTATTTCAAATTTGCATTCTAAAAAGATGTTTCAGACAATAATTAGAGAATTGATCTTAGTAGGGAGTGGGTTAAGATTTGAAAACTTTTTATTTATACTTTACATTCACTATAGTAATAATACCAATATAAATTATTTCAATATCTATGTTAAATAATGTACTTTTTTATAACTTTTTAGAAATAAGATAAAATAAAATTAAAAATAAATAAATAAAAAATAACTTCTATTTATTTTATAAATATTTCAATATAGAACTTGAATAAACAATTTGAATATCCATATTAGCTAACATATTTCAAGACGAAATCAAATAATATTTTTCAATATAAAACCCCCTCTCTCTATTAACATTATGTGTGTCTTAATGTTCACTTTAGTAAAATATTTTAATCTTAGGATAGAAAAGGTAATTACTTCCCAAATGTGTAACTTATTCAATTTTTAATATAAAACATTAACAATAATAAATTATTCAATAATACAATTTAAACAATGAAAAATTACACATGGTATTGTTATAGCGGCTACAACCACCCTCCAAATTTTTTGTCCTCTCTCTTTATGAAGACCTTGGTGCCTTTAGGTGATGATACCCTGATAGAAAATATGTTCTATTCAAAGTGAGTCTTCGTGAAAACACAACACTTGCACTTTTAACTAGTACCACCTACTCGAATCTGTTTTTCTATATTTGGTTAACCCTTGTTATCTCAGGAAAATAGAGTAAAGTGAGGGGGGAAACTTTAAAAAGTATTTCCGATGTATATATAACATACTCCTCTAAAGGGACAACCTATTCTGCTCTCAATAAGTTAGGATCGCTCTTTCACCTCATGAAAATAAATAAGTTCCTATGCACAGTTCCTTGAAAATGAAAAAATAAAAAATGGAAATAAAATAAAGGTGAAAGAATAGAAAGGATTCTTGCACAGAGAGGTGATGCAAGTAACATTGCGAGGGTACTGACCAGGCTCACTAGTAGTGGAGAGATGCTTTTGTTCCTGCGTGACTCCATCAGGGTACTCTCGATGCTTGTTGGCAGTAGAGCAACACTAGAGACAGTCATATTAGCTATGCACGAATATACCCCTCATCCCCAATCAGAAAAACTCAATTGACTAGGCTTGGTACGTGTGCTAATCGATCAAGAGAATCTCAGAGACTATATCTTTAACACAAGTTAGTGAGGAAGCCATGGCGATCAAAGAATCAAACGATACTTCTAAATGAGTTAGACTTAATTTTCACAGAACAAGGTCCATATAGAGAGTTGGATTTCTACCAATGTGTCACCAATATTGTAGCAGCTACAACTTCCCTCCAAAATTTTGTCTTCGCTTTGTTTTGGAGCCTCCTGCCTCAAAATCTTAGATCTTGTTTTTCTCTACTTAGGTACTCATGTTTTATTTGAAATCATCTTTCACTTGCAACTTGTGTTCACTAGTTTGTTTTTCCTACCACCCACAAGCTAACCTCCCATGACTTCGTTTGAATCTAGTTCTTGTGATGCCTTGCAAAGCTTCACAATCCTAGTGGGCAACCAACCTTGCTCTCAGGAATTGCCAAGATCATCTTCATAGTCATCACTGCTCTCCAGAAATTCACAAAGGAGTCTGGAATACTGCCTTACTTAGAGAATTTGCGCAAACATCCAAGCACTAGGCTTCAACTCAGGAAATGCGTTGACCCAGCTGAGAACTTGTCTTCGGCTGGGAAATTTCATAGAGCATGAGAGGTGACGAGAGCCACTCAACCCAAGAATTACACAGAAGCATTCCTTAGTTGTTGTCCGAGGCATGTGCCACCAATTTTCTCAGTTTCCTCTAGAACTGAGCAATCTTCCCATGCATGCAAGACAGTCTTTCCTGAAAAATAAAAAAGAATCACTAAAAAATAGGGATTTATTTTTAGCACTGGGAGTTACATGCAAAGTCAATTTTAGAAACTTCCTGCCAAGTATTGATTTTTCATAGATTTGTGCCATGCACATCATAAAACTTCAATCTTTCAAATATATTTAAATGATGCCTGAGATATCATTCTACACACTGGATCTTGGAGCTCTAGAATTCCTGAGGCATTTAGGAAACTTCAACACAGTTGGTGTACCTTTTTCGAGTAAGTTTTACTTTTCAAGTCTTTTGCTACTTTTTCTATCGCTTTTATTTCCTTCACTTGTGTGAATGCGTTTTTACATGTTTTGTGGAACAACCACTACCATTTTAGTTTTTTTTTAACTTGTAGAAGTGTTGTTTCAAGTTTGTAATTATCTTTCCCAAGTGGAACATGCATAACATTGTTTTTGCACTAAGGTCACCATTGCGGAAACCCTCTCCACTAGCTTCATTGTATGTCAGTTTCACCGATTCATTCATTGGTATTGATTGTATGAATGATCATTCACTCCTCTCTCCACCATTCTTTTCTTTCTCTTTCAAATATACTCATTTTCATGTCGCCCTTGGAAAGATATGGGTTGCCTTAGCTCAAATCGTGATTTCACCAGCATGTTTTGTGCATTCTTGAACTCGAGGCTCTGCCTTGACCCTAGGGATTGCACAGAGACTGCATGTCACTTGCCACAACTATGCTTGACACAATTCTAGGAGTCAGTGTCAAATCATACTGATTGGTATCCTGCAACAAGAAGTCTTAGCCAGCAGTGAAGCTGGACTGAACTACACATTGTGCAGATCTAGTCTAGAGAAAGCCTGGCTAGACTGTGCTCTACACAATTCCAGTTAGCAGCAAGCTCACTGGCAACTCGGATTTCACAACGCATAATTCTAGCTGGGAGTCCCTGGCCTCTTGGAGTTACCACTGTGCAATCTTTCCCAACAGTCGCCCAGTTTGTTGCATGATTGGTCCATGAAGTGCATTATGTTTTAAAGTTATATTTGCTTGTCATGAGTGTCCACTCTATCTTTAGGTGCATCAATTGTTTAGAAATATCTCATTAGTATAGGCATCATGGTTTCCAAGAGGGATGGATCAAAGGACACTGTAGAGAGAAACGATTGAGACGTGGTTGAACAAGTGCCAATAAAGCTACCCATCTATGCAAACACATAGTTGTTTGTAGAGAAGGACATCAAGATCAAGTGGCAAGAGATAAAGGACATATTTGCAGGAACTTTCAAGGAATATCTGGAATATCGTCAAGTCTATGTAAACATTCATAAGTGAGCCATGTACAAGGTTTCACGTAGGTACCCGGAAATCCGTCGCATGGATGTTATTCACTGGGTTGTCTCACATATCAATCCTAAGAGGATGACACTAAGTAGCACCAACAGAACATAACTTGCCAGCTTTAGGAAGGAAAAATACCATCGTATGTATCACTTGTCGTAGCTGGTGAACTACATGGATGCACTCTTATTCACTCCCAACAACAATGTGAACTTAAGAGATATCTTGAAGAATTGGGTAAAAGAGCCATCAAAGTTTAGGACAACACCTAACCATGTCTACAAGACAAAGTCACTCAAAAAGGCTTCCCAACAGTTGGTCATATTCACATGTCACTTGTATGGTTAAGAGAGCACAAAGACCTTCCTGCAAAGTTGGGTTGTTAGGTTGGATCAGTTGGAAAATTAAGGAAGGCATTTCAACTGGACAGAAATGTTGGCTCTTCACCTAAAATTGCATGTGTCAAATGCCCAGAATCAGCCTAAGGATGGACAAGCAAGATTCTATATCTTCGCCTACCTGCTTGATGCAATATGTGCCCAACAACAGTTCCTTGGCATGGGTTGGACATAAACACCATCAGAGGAAGTTGTGAATGTTTATTACAAGTTTCTCTCTGAGTGAAGCTATCGAGGACTAATGAAAAGGTTGTATGAACACTTCATCAACTCGTTGTATAGGATGATATTTGAATAGGACCCACCTTGCATGTCCTTAGAAGTGATGCAGGGATTGTTCAACATTGGAGACTAGTATGCCTCACCCGGTGGCACCTTTATTAGGATGTTTGGCATGAAGAAGCCTTTGCATGAGCTACCAAGGTTTACCACGGACAAGTTGGTCATGCAAGAGGTTGCATACCACGTCTCCATAGCGTTGCCAACAACATTGCACAAGAGGAAGAAGGCACGATGGCCTAGTCTTCCTTTGCAGATTAAGTTGTATAATATCCTTCCCTTGAAAGATGAAGATGTCAAGGCTGAGGACTTCAAGAAATTCAAGTTCTAAACCAAGAGTTTCAATCCATATGCACTACATATGGAAGAACCATTATGTGAAGGTGTACTTCCAATGGGTCCGCGGGGCATGTAATTGGCTAGAGGAAGATACTTGGAGGTATTTCTATAACTCCTCTAGGCTCAATGAATGAGTGAACATGGTTGTAGAATGGAAAGAAAAACTACAAGTAACAACACCACAAGAAGCAACAGCAACAACAGTAGTATGGTGCAAACTGACATAAGACAAAAGAAAGAAGAAGATTGCCGAGAGCACATAGGTTGAGCAAAGCTACAAGTTCAAAGAAGATCCACTTGTTGAGAGAGTAGCTTTGGAGATATATGCAAAGAGGTGACAACGTGACAAGAGAGTAGCACAAAGAAAGAGGGAGAAGCAAAGATTGGAAGAGATAGAAAGGATGTTGGAGGAGACAGAGAATAAGCTTAAAGTAGAACAACAACTCAAGAGGAGAGAGAGTGAAAAAAAGGAGAAACAGGTAAAAGAAGAAGGAAAAGTCACATTGACAGAGTAAACTACGTAGATACATGTTGAGACAACAAATAATCTAGCAAATGATGAATAGGGTGAGAAGGTTCAGGTTCAGGAACTTGCCTAGGAGGAAAAGCAGTTGGTTGAGGTAACAAACATGGAGACGTAATAATGTCTAGAGGAGAAATACATTGATCTCATGCCGAGGGAATCTGAGGTTGAACCATAGTCTTGCAACCTATATAACCAGAACTAGTCTTGAGCGAGCAAGGAGAAGTTGTTCTCCTTGAAGATGATCTAGAGAGAGGTGTACAAATTTTCATGTGACGAGACACAACAATGGATTGTATAGGCATGAAGAAAGCATCTCCCAGATGATCAGACATCACCTGTGCACACAGAATAAAGGGTGGTTGTATCAAATGTTAGAAGACATCCAGTTGCCATGGTTGAGGCTTCTAAGGCCTATGCAAAAGGCAAAAGTTTGGCAATCAAGTTCTTCATAGCAGAGAATGATTGAATAGTGAAAGGCTTGCAAGAGGCCAGGAAAAGAGTAGAGTAGTCCACAAGATCTGCCAGGACAGAGATGAAAAAGGAAATAGTGGTGGATATATCAACTTTGGAGGCCACCTTGTGGACAATGTATATAATATTTGTCACCGTGCACAAAGTGGTTGTCCATTTACATGGGTTTCAACAGCAGTGCATGCAAAAAACCTAAACACTCAAAGGCATTCAAACTATTATTGCACACATGCAATAATCGACACTAAGGTACAAGGGAGCCTCGCTTTATGTACACAACAAGATGAAGCCATAGGTTGATCTTGACAAAGCATAGATTCAGATGCAGAACCATAATTATGAGAAGCTCCCTCCACCCATCACTAGAATTGAGGCTTCCTATGCATGGTTGTTCAAGAGTCTTGATGTCATAGTGTGAATGCACAATATCCCTTCCATCAGAACCCTCACCCATTCCATGAGGAAGAACCAAGTGATCATGGATGTCGACAAGTACATAGAGCAGTTGATGGGCATAGCCACCAGCGATGACTTGGATCTCAATGCAGATAAACTGCAAAGGTACATCAATGGTCTAGCCACACTCAGGACAATGTTGCGCATGCTTGAGGATGAGTTGGATAAAGGTTTACGAACCATATACCTAGAAGCCATGGAGGAAAGGGTATGCTTCAACAAAGATGCCACCAAACATTATGGGGACATAATAGAGCAGTACCAAGATTAGTATCAATTTGTCATCAAAGATCACCACGAGGAAGTTTTTGAGATGGTCTTTGCTCAAGACCTTGAGTGATGTTGTTTGTCTTATTAGGTTGACTCAAGCCTATTTTGTCCCACATGGGTATATGTGGAAATTGTTTCATTTTAAACATGTTGTAAGAGAAATTCCAAGTGTCATTAGTGGAATGCAAATAGTCATATGTAATCTAAAGAGTTATATGTAATGGCGTTGAAGAGTCATGTGGGTAGTCCAAGAGTCAAAGGGGAATGTCAAGGGTCACCACACTCTTTACTATATATAGAACCACATAACTCATAGAACAGGCTTTTGGGATCCAAGATTTTGGCTAGGCATTGCTTAGAGAAGGCTTGGAGAGTATTGTGATGAATATTGGCTTCTCCATAGCGTACAATGAGTACATCTCTTTGGAGGAGCAGGCAGTGTTGACAGTAATGTTCCACTATTGGGGCTAGTGGTTGTC
>APFE030354525.1:19230-50985 GCA_000404065.3 Pinus taeda | reverse complement strand
ATCACAGTCAAGTCATTGTTATACTACCCATTGCTGGGACTCCTACTCCAAAGGGTTTGAGGTCTAGTTGGAACTTCTTACTGGGGAGATCCCCTAAGATCTTGGTGGGTCCAACTTCGTCAACATTTTTGGTGCTAGAAGGAGGTCCAAATGACAAGCTGAATCCTCAACGTATGTTTTTTTGGTTTTAACCCCATACAAAAATTACCTGCATACAAATTCTAAAACGCATAAAATAAACAATGCAAGAGCATAACACAACAAACACATATACATAGAAATTTTCCCCTAGATCCCAAAACTAGGACTACCAACTTGATTTTTCATTATGTTCCTTTCAATGTTACAATACATATATATACATGCCAAATCATCCAATACCATGGATTGAAAACCATTGCACCCAAAAACATCTGTGAAAACCATGCACAAAACCATAGGTAGGTTTGCCCCACCTAATATAGGGTCCAAAACAATTTTCTCCAGTCTGTTGCCTCAGAGCCTGTAGAGGGAGGCTACCTGCCCGTCGCAAACTCCCTAGACAGGGGGGGTTTCCACTCCACCTATGACCCCCCCGCTATGCAATCGGTGCAACAAAGGAGGGCTTTGCCTCCCCCTAATCCCCCGATTGACTAGGTCAGCTAGTCGTGGAAAGAATATAACACAACCCAACATTCTCCCACTTATTGTTTTCTTTCTACAGGGGACCACAGAAGAGCATAGTCATTTATCCAGCCCTGCAACATCTATTTTTTCTCTAGACCAAGAGAAATTTTCAGAGCTCATAGATTTTTTCAATGCATCTACATTATTCTTCAAAGTGTCCACCTCTACCAGTGACACCTCTTTGTCTTCTATCATATCCCTCACAAAGTGATATTGAACATCAATGTGATTTGTCTTTGAATGGTAAGAAAGGTTATTTGCTAAAAAAATTTCACTTTGGCTATGGCAGTCTATCCTTATAGCTCCCTGTACTAACCCCATACTTGTATACAATCTCTACAACCAAATTGCTTCCTTGCTTGCATGAGTGGCTGCCATGTATTTTGCCTCTTTAGTTGATACTGCCACTGCATATTGTTTCTTACCCATCCAAGTGAGTGCCCCTCCAAATAGGTTAAACACATACCCACTTGTAGGTCTTCTCTAATCTAGATCTCAAGCCCAATCTACATCAACAAAGCCATGAATATGCAAAACTTTGTCTAATCCTGGTCTTCCTTAGTAGCACAAACCATAATCACTAGTGCCATGCAAATACCTGAAAACCCGCTTCACTATTGTCCAATGCTCCTTCCCTGGTTTTGACATAAACCTACTCAATACTCCCACTGCATGTGCAATTTCTAGAATAGTATAGACCATCACATACATCAGGCTACCGACTGCACTTGCATATGGAACATAGGACATGTCCTCTTCCTCTTCTTGTGTCTTGGGACAATATTCAATATAGAACTTTACACCTACAGGAATAGGAACCTTCACTAGTTTATTATCCTGCATATTAAACCTCAGCATTATTTTCTTGACATACTTCCTCTAGTTTAACCAAAGCTTCCTCTTTTCTCGATCTCTTTTAATTTCCATGTCCAAAATATAGTTTGCAGCACCAATATTTTTCATGTCAAATTTGGAGGACAATTGGGTCTTCAAATCGTGGATAATTTCTTTGTCATTTCCAACTAGCAACATGTCATCCACTTACAAGACCAGATAAATAACATGGTCACCAATTAATTTAAAATACACACGGTGATCTTCTTTTCTTCTGGTGAAGTCAAGTCCTTGTATAAATGTATCAAATTTCTAATACCACATCCTTGGTGACTGTTTTAGCCCATACAAAGACCTCTTTAACTTGCATACTAGCTTTTTCTTACCCTTCACCGTAAAGCTTTCAAGTTGCTTCATGTAGATCTCCTCTTCCAAATCCCCATGGAGAAATGTTGTCTTCACATCCATCTGTTCTACCTCAAAATAAAAAGCAACATCAATAGATAAAAGTAATCTAATAGAAGCTACCTTGGCAACAAAAGAAAAGATATCACCAAAATCAATTCTCGGCACCTGGGAATAACCTTTTACTACCAACTGAGCTTTGTATTTCTCCACCTTTCCTTTTGCATTTGTCTTCTTCTTGAACACCCATTTGTTGCCAATGGGTTTCCTTCCAGCTGGCAACTCCACCAGATCCCAAACCTCATTTTTGTGTAAACATGCCATTTCATCAACCATGGCCTCTTTCCAAAGTTTTCCATCCTCTAAATCTACTGCTTCCTTCATAGTGCTAAGATCATCATCAGTAATAGATATAGAAAAATTTGAACAGAAAGCATATGGACTATACCTTTCTGGCTGCCTTCTTTCTCGAACTGATCTTCTCACACCCAGAGTTTGTGGCTTCTCATCTTCTGATTCCTCTTCTGCTATAAAGTTTGATTCTTCCTCCTTAAGGTCAAACTCTATCTTCTCAAGTTCCTTTGGTTGGACTTCATGTTTAATAACGTCTTTCACCTCTCTGAACACCACATCTTAGTTGTACACAACCTTCCTTATTACTGGGTTCCAAAGCTTATAACCCTTTAAACCATCCTTATACCCAATAAAGATGCACTTTTCAGATTTACTATACAACTTGGTTATTTTCTCCTTTGGAACATGTACATATGCATCACATCCAAATACCCTCAGATGTAAAAGATAGGGTTTCTTACCAGTCCATACCACTTGTGGATTCTTATCCTCCAATGTCGATGAAGGTGATCTATTGACCAGGTAACATGTTGTCTTCACAGTCTCTACCCAGAATTCCTATTCTAACCTGGCACCACTGAGCATGCTTCTTGCCCTTTCCATCAGCGTCTTCTTCATTCTTTCTACAACTCCATTTTGCTCAGGTGAGTAGTCTTCTATCATTCTATACCACACTTCTTACAAAATTCTTCAAATTCCTTGTTGCAAAATTCCCCACAGTTATCTATCCTCAGCACCTTTATCTCCTTCTCTATCTGGTTTTCCACCAAAACCTTAAATTCTTTAAACCTATCAAAGACTTCAAGTTTCTTCTTAAGGAAATATATCCATGTATTCCTTTAGAATTCATATATAAATTATACATAGGACATAGACTTACCCAGTGATGGAACCTTCACAAGTCCAAACACATCATTGTGCACAAGCTCTAATATATGCTTTGCCCACTTACCACCAGAGGGGAAACTCACCTGATTCAGTTTCCCATATACACAAGTTTCATAGAAATCAAAATCAAGAGAGATATTAGTCATACCTTCTACCATACCTTTACCATGAAGTATTTGAAGTCCCTTCTCTCCAATATGTCTAAGCCTTTGATGCCATAGCATGGTCTTTTCTCTAGAGACCACTAGATTTTCTGCTCCACTTTCAAGAACCACAGAATTGTTGCACCCATCAATAACAGTGCTACCTTGTAGCTTGTATAGAGTTCCAATCTGAACTCCCTGCATCAATACCAGTGCTCCCCGAACCATCTTGCAGGTATCTTTCTCAAACACTATTTTTACACCTGCATCATCCATCTTGCTTACGGAAATAATATTTCTAACCAATGCAGGAATATGAAGAACTCCTAGAAGTGTTCTAAGACTTACACCTTGCAACTTCAACTTTAATTTTCCATGACCAACGATTCTAGCCTTCCTATCATCCCCTAAGAAAACATCACCACCATCATATTTCTCATAATAACAGAACCACTCTCTATGGGTAATGAAGTGAAAGGATGCACTAGAGTCAATCAACCATGCCTCATGATCTACATGTTTACTTGAAGAAGCCAACTATACATCCCTGCCTTCATCTGAGGTGGTTTTCACCTCTACATAAGGAGCATCATTAGTTCCCTTTCCTTTTTCGAGAGCTTTAGATTCACAATCCCTTTTGTAGTGCCCTTCCTTTCCGCATTTCCAACACACCTTTACAGGTTTTCTTGGAGATTTAGATCTCACTCTAGATTTAGATCTCCCACTTGATGACTTACTTTTGTTTCTCTTCTGGGACCATCCTCGTAAATACAAGGCATCACCATTCTTGCTCTCCATATTTTTCTGCCTCATCTCCTTTGCCAGCAACGATGAGAATATTTCATCAAGCTGCAAGGTAGTTGCATTGCTACCTATTACAATAACTAGACTATCCCACAAATCCGGTAGAGAAAAAACAAACTCATGCACTTATCTTCATTTCAAATTTTAATATCAACAGATAATAATTGACTTACCATAGTATTAAATACCTTCAGATGCTCTTTCACCAAGTCTCCATCTTTCATCCTCAAGTTATACAACTTTGTTTCGTAGGAATAGTTTATTCACCAGAGACTTAGATTGGCACAAAGTCCCTAACTTGACCCACAAAGCCTTAGTCGTAGCTTCCCTTGATACATTCAGTAATACTGAATCTAAGACACACAATCATATTGTGCTCTTTGCCTTTTGATCCAACTTCTTCTATTCTTCATCAGACACTCTCGTTAGTTTAGTACCCAGATCTACCACGATCCATTGATCTTTATCTACCAATAGATCCTCCATCGCGAGTTTCCCTAACTCAAAACTATGACCATTGAATTTCTCGATCTTTATCTTTCCACTACTCACCATCTTCTTTCACCACCAGAATTGATCTTGCAGATCTCCCACTGAACATTGTCTACCATAGGCCTAAACGAAACCCCTCAGCAACAAGGGCGTCTCCTTGAAGCCAAAAAAACTCTCATACCAAATGTAGGTTTTAACCTTGTACATAAATTACCTGCATATGAATTCTGAAACACAGAAAATAAACAATGCGAGAGCATAACAAATAAAACACATATACATAGAGATTTTCCCCTAAATCCCAAGATCGGATCTACTAGCTTGATTTTTCATTATGTTCCTTTCAATGTTACAATACATATATATACATGCCGAAGCATCCAATACCATGGAACGAAAACCATTGTGCCAAAAACCATGTGCAAAAACCATGCACAAAACCATAGGTATGTTCAACCCACCTAATATAGGGTCCAAAAAAAGTTTCCCCAGGGTGCTCCTCTAGACCCTGTAGAGGGGGGCTATCCGGCCCCTCAAACCCTTTGGATAGGGGGGCTAGCCACTCCCCTCAAAGCCCCTAGATAGGGAGGTCTTCCTTCCCCCTTGTGACCCCCCCGCTACGTAATCAACGCAACGAACGGGGGGCTCCACCCCCGCTCTAACCCCCTGGTTAACTTGGTAAGCTAGTCATGGAAAGAATTTAACACAATCCAACATGTTTTGAATCTCTTCACATCATTCATGACTCACATTAAAATTCAACGTCTAACATATATGTCCCACATATGACATTTTGAAGTGTCAAAGGATTTTTACAATGACTTCTCATGTAACACATACGATGGTGAAGGCATAGAAACTTTGCTTTGTCACTGTGTTTCCTTCATGGGTTTCTGTGAAAGAAATGAAATCCACGAGGATCACATTGCATTCTTGTTGTGTGCATTCATGTTTCCAGGGCATGCACTAGAACGGTCTGTGACATTGCATGCAACATCTATTCACTCTTTTGATCAATTGATCGAAGAGTTGGCATGTGCTTTCTATCGATACAATTGTAGAGTACTCAATAAAAAAATTCTGAAATTATGGAAAGGACCTGATGAATGTTTTGAACAATTTCACAAATGCTTTTGTAATCTTTCATTTCAAATTCCAAAAGATTAAATTTGATTGGAAATTTTGCAATGAAATATTCCAGTATCTTCTTCACATATCTGAAATTCTGCATATCTTAGAATCATTGGAACCCCTCCCAACATACCTTTGTGTTAGAGCTGCTAAATATAAGACAGACAAGGTTGTTGTGACATGTGACCCTCTCTCTTCTTCTTATCAAATAGATCGAGCTCTGCAGGGCAAGGTGGGAGAAGGTATGCACAAATCTACTGAACTTTCACATCCTCCCAACCCACCTCCTCTAAACATATGTGGAGATTTGGCTTGCAAGCTTGTTGGTTGTCATGTCATTTTATCTTCTCAACCTCCATCCTCTGGATCCTTTGATGCTTCAGATTGTACTGTGTTGTGTCATCCCATTCTGGACTCCACATTTTTTGTTCACGATGATCAAGTTGTTGACGGAGTTGATGTTGAGAAACCAACCTGCGCTATCATATATGATGAATATGTGTGGGAATCTGAAGAAGAACCCACAACAATGGATGGCCTTCTTTTCTTTTATATCTCATCCACTATTTCCTAACATCTTTTGTGGTTCTTCCATTTCTGATTTGTCTTCTAAAAATTCATCCCTAGATATTTCTACTTCTAATCATTCACATAGCACATTGAATGTGAGTCTTTCATTGGATTACAGAGAGGACTCATATTTCTTTGTAAATCCTTCCAATGTATTTTCTTCCTTTCTAAAAACTTAGAGGGTGAACATTCTCGTTTCTCACCAACCCCTCTATATGATTATTCAGATAATGAGGATGCTTTTTAACATATTGGATTTTCTAATGGTGGCTGTCGTGATCTCTTCACTCCATTCAATCACGATGTTGATTCATTTGATGTTGATCTTTATAAGCCACCAGTATTTGATGATCTACCTAATGATGAAGTGGAAATCCCTCAAGATGTTGAGGTAATTCAACCCGAGTTGATGCCTATGTTAGGTACGTGTTGTCTTGAGGCCAGTTCTGCTTTTGATCAGAAATTTGTTAAAACACCCCAGGCTCCTAATCACTCTCCCTTCTTCATTGACTATCAATTTATTTCATAGATTTCACATCCTCCACTTGAATCACATGATCCCATATCTCATGCATTCAAGGAGTCATACACAATGATCACTCTTGCTAAACGAAATTTCTCTTACCTTTTCATGTTTCCTCATTTGTCACTGTCAAAAGAGTGTACATGTTCATCATTTGTGCATAGTGTGTCGCAAAACCATGGTATGTCTGCAGAATGTTTGTCTTGCACTTTTACTATTTTCTATTATGTGGATGCATTTAAACTTTGAACGTGTTGGTCTTAATTGTTTTATCTTTTTTGTTTGCTAGCTTACATGCTTATCTTTCTTCTTAACCATGCCTTCACTAAAATGGGTTAGTAATGCACTCGTGGATGCATTGGAAATATCATTTTACATGAGTAGGCCCATGCACTATTTAGTTTAGGAGTAGGAGTAGTGTTTTATTTCCTGTTTAGTTTTCTTGCATAATTCCTTTTCTTTCATGTTTTTCTTTCGTTTACTTTTGTCCTTTGCTTATTTGTTTTGTTTACTTGTTATGCACCCATAGGTTAACTTCACACGAAACTGTTTTTGGCTGTTGAGACAGGCAGGGTGAAGAACAAGTGGACTTGTATACATATCAACAATTGGTTAACTATTGCTCTCTCTCTTTATGAAGAGATTTTTGTCTTCAATTGATGATATCTTGATGGAAAATCAATTATGTTCAGAGTCAGTCTCGTTGAAAACACAATGCTTTCTTTTTAAACTTGTACCACCTACTCTAATCAGTTTTTATATATTCAGTTAACCCTTGTCATCTCAGTGAAGTAAAGTGAGGTGAGGGGGAAAGCCTTAACAAGTATGTTATAGGTATATATAGCTTACTTCTCTTCAAGGGACAAGATCCTCTCCTCTCAATAATTTGGGATCCCTCTTTCGCCTCATGAAAATAAATAAGTACCTATGCAAAGTTCTCTAAAAATGGAAAAAATGAAAAATGAAAATAAAATAAAGGCGAAAAAAGAGAAATGCTTCTTGCACAGAGAAATAATGCAAGTAACTTCGCCCGAGTACTGATAAGGCTTGGTAGCAGCAGATCAATGCTTTTGTTCTTACATAACTCTATTGGGAAACTGTTAAGGCCCACTTGTAGTAGAGAAACACCAGAGATGAAACCACTATCATATTACTTGTGGACCAATATACCCCTCATCCCCAATTGAAACAACTCATTTGACATAGCTTGTTATTTGTGTTGACTCATCAAGAGAATGGCGGGGACAATATATTTAACACAAGCTAGTGAGAAATCCATGATGATCAAAGAATCAAACAATACTTCCAAAGGAGTTAGACTCGCTCTTCACAGAATAAGGTCCATATAGAGAGATAGAGTTCTACCAGTGTCTTTCCAATGTTGTAGTGATTACAACCACCCTAAGTTTTTTCTTCGCTTTGTTTTGGAGCCTCCTTCCTTAAAATCTTATCAACATGTATTTCTCTACTCACGTACTCGTGTCTTATTTGAAGTCATCTTTCACTTGCAGCTTTTTTTCACTAACTTGTTTTTTCGACCACCCACAAGCTGACATCCCATGACTTGGTTTGAATCCAGTTCTTCCACAGCCTTGGCAAACTACACAATTCTAGAGGGAAACTAACCTTTCTCTCAGGAATTATGCAGAGCATCTTTGCAGTTAGCACTGCTCTCTAGAAATACGTAGAATAGTCTCGCACATTTCCTTGCTTAGAGAAATTTTACAGAACATCCAGGGAGTGGGCGTCGGCTCAGGAAATCTGTTGAACCAATTGAGAACTTGTGTTTGGATGGGAAGTTGCACAGAGCATGAGAAAAAAGTTTCCTGGTTTCCTCTAGAACTACACAATATTCCCATGCATGCATGACAATATTTCGTGAAAAAAGAAAAAAACATCCCTAAAAAATAGGGATATATTTTAGCACTTGGAGCTACATGAAAAGTGTATTTTAGAAACTTCTCACCAAGTGTCACGTTTTCCTAGATTTGTGGAATACGTGTCATCAACCTTAAATCTTCCAAACCTGTTTAAATGATGCCCGAATGCTAATTCTACATAGTCAATCTTGGAGATCTGGCATTCTCGAGGCATCTAGGAACCTTCAACACAATCAAAGCAACTTTTCTTGGTAAGTTTTTCTTTTCAAGTCTTTTGCTTCTTTTTTTGTTGCTTTTATTTCCTTGGCTTTTGTGAATATTTTTTTTCATATTTTCTTGAATGACTGCTGGTGTTTTAGTTTGTTTTAACTTGTATAAGTGTTGTTTCAATTTTTCCATTGTCTTTCTTAAGTGTCACATACATATCACATACATAACATTGTTTTGCACTAAAGGTCGTCATTGCGGCGACCCTCTCCATCAGCTTCATTGTTCATCTATTTCATCGATTCCTACATTGGTTATGATTCCATGTATGATCATTCACTCCTCTCTGAATTATCCTTTGATTTCACTTCTGAATACTCATTTTCAAGTCACCCTTGGGGCAGATCTAGGCTGCCTAGGCACAGATCTTTCTTTCACCGTCATGCTTTGTGCATTCCTAAACTTGAGACTTTGCCTTGCCCAAGGAATTTCATAGAGACTTCTTCTCATAGGCCCGAGTTATGCTCTACATTGTTCTAGGAGTCAGTGCACAGTCTTTCCCACTAGGATTGCGCAATGCATAGTCCTAGCTAGCAGTCAAGCCAGAATGAACTACACATTTCATAGTTCTAGTCCATAGTGAGCCCAGCTAGACTATGCTCTACATAGTTCTAGTCAGTAGCAAGCTCACTGGCAACTGGGACAACTTAATGCATAGTTCCAGTTGAGAGTCCCCAGCCTCCTAGAGTCAATACTCTGCATCTTTCCTAACAATCACATGGTTTGTTGCATGATTGATCCGTGAAGTACATTGTATTTTAAACTCACACCTATTTTTTGTGAGTGTTTGCTTTGTCTTCAGGTACATCAGTTGTTGAGAAATCTCTCAGTAGTACAGGCATCATGGTTTCCAAGAGAGATGGATCAACGGATACTATAGAGAGAAGCACTAGAGAGGTGGTTTAATAGGTTCCAATAAGCTTTCCTGTCTATGCAAACATGCAGTTGTTCATATAGAAGGAAAGCAAGCTCACATGGAAAGAGATAAAGGACATATTTGCAGGCATTTTCAAGGAAGATCTGGAAGATCATCAAGTCTATGTCAACATTCATAAGTCAGGCATGTACAAGGTTGCATGTAGGTACCCCACCTTCCCTTGTGTGGATTTTATTCACTAGGTTGTCTCACAAACTGATCCCAAGACGATGATAGTGAGAAGTTCTAGTGGAACACAACTTGCCACCTTCAGGAAGGAAAAAAGCCATTAGATGTATCACTTGCCACAACCATTGAACTACATTGATGCAATGTAATTCACTCCCAACAACAATGTGAACTTAAGATATATCATGAAGCGTTGGGTAAAAGTGTCACCAAAGTTCAGGACAACACCTAACTAGGTCGACAAGACGAAGTCACTAAGGAAGGCTTACCAACTGCTAGTAATTTTTTTATTTCTCTTGTATGGTCAAGAGAGCGCAAAGACCTTCCCACAGAGTTGGGTTGTCAGGTTGGATCAGTTGGAAGATGAAGGAAGGTATTTTAACTGGCTAGACATGTTGGCTCTTTAACTAAAAGTGCATGTGTCAAATCCCTGGAATCTGCCTAAGGATGGACAAGAAATATTCTATATGGTTTCATAGCTACTTGATGCAATTTGTGCCCAACAACAATTCAGTGGCATGGGTTGGACGTGGACACCATTAGAGGAAGCTATGAAGGTTTATTGTAAGTTTCTCTCTCAGTGCATCTACCGAGGAGTCATGATGAGGTTGTATAACCACTTCATTAGCTCGTTGTACAAGATGATATTTGAACAGGACCCACCTTGCATGTCCCAGGAAGCAATGCATCCATTGCTCAACATTATAGATTGGTATGCATCACCCAGTGGCACCTTTATCAGGATTTTTGGTACAGAGAAGCCTCCACATGAGCTACTGAGGTTTTCCTTGAACAAGTTGGTCATGCAATAACTTACATTTCACATCTCCATAGGGTTGTCAGTAGCACTTCACAGGAGGAAGAAGGCACCATGGCCTACTCTTCCTTTGCAGATTGGGTTGTATGAGCTCTGTACCATAATAGATGAATATGTTGAGATGGAGGACTTGAAGAAGTTCATGTTTCACACCAAGAGTTTCAATTTGTATGATCTGCGCCACATATGCAAGAACCATTGTGTGAAGGTGTACTTACCATGGGTCCATGGGGCATGTCAGTTGCAAGAGGAAGATCCTTGGAGGTATTGCTATAAATTATCTAGGCTCAATGAACTATTCAGCATGGTTGTAAAATGGAAAGTAGCTTTGCGAGGAGCAGCACCATAGGAAACAACAATAACAGCAACATTGAGCATCAAACTAGCGCAAGACAAACGCAACATGAAGATTTTCAATGGTGCAGAGGCTGAGAAAAGATAAAATTTTAAAGAATATCCATTTGTCCAGAGAGTAGCTTTGGATATATATGAAAAGAGGTGAAAACAACACATGAGAGTAGAAAAAATAAATAGGAAGAAGCAAAGATTGGAAGAGACAGAAAGGATATTGCAGGAGATAGAGAAGAAGCTTAAAGTAGAGGAAGAACTCAGGAGGAGAGAGAGTGGAGAAAGGTAGAAACAAGAATAGGAAGAAGGACAAGATGCATTAACAGAGAAAATTGTGTAGATAAAGGTTGAAATAGTAGAGAAGCTGACAGATGATGAAAAGGGTGAGTAGATGCATGTTTGATAACTTGCCCAACAGGTTGAGCAGTTGGTTGAGGTAACAGAAATAGGGACGGAACATGAGCTAGATGAGAAACACATCTTTCTCATGCCAAAGGAACCTGTGGTCGAACCAAAGTCTCTACCACCTCCAGAACCATAACTAGTCTGAACTGAGAAAGGAGAAGTTGATCTCTGTGAAGATGATTTGGAGAGAGATGTGTACAATTTTGCATTTGAAGAATCACAACAACGAATTGTACAAGAATGAAGAAAGAAGCTCTTGAATGATCACACATCACCTGTGAACATAGAAGAAAGGGTGGTTGTATGAGATGTTAGGAGACATCCATTTCCATGGTTGAGGCTTCTAAGCTTGACGTAGAAACCACAAGTTCAGTAGTCAAGTTCTTGATAGCAGAGAATGATCAAATGGCAAAGGACTCGCAAGAGCTTAGGCAAAGAGAAGAGCATTCCACATGATTTGTCATGATGGAGATGAAGAAGGAAATAGTGGCGAAGATACAAATTTTGGATACCACCATGCAGATAGTGTATAGAATATTTATCTCCGTGCACAAAGCGGTTGTCCATTTACATGGCTTTCAGCTGCAGTGCATGCAGACAGTCCAAACACTCAAATAAATTCACACTCTTATTACACACATGAAGGAATGGACAATGAAGTACAAGGGAGCCCCAATTTACTTGCATAAGAAGATGAAGCCATAGGATGAGCTTGATAAAGTGTAGATTCAGATGCAGATATGGAATTATCAGCAACTCCCTTCATTCATTACTAGCATTGAGGATTTCTATGCATGGTTGTTCAGGATTCTGGATGGCATAGTATGAATGCACAAGATCCCTTGCATCATAACCCTAAACGAGACTAGGAGGAAGAACCAAGTAATTCTAGATGTCGACAAGGACATAGAGTAGTTGATGCACATAGTCATCAATGATGAATTGCATCTCAACATAGAGAACATACAAAGGTACATCAGTGATCCAGCCACACTCAGGATAGTGCTACACATGCTTCAGGATGAGCTAGAAAGAGGTTTTAGAACCATATACCCAGAAGCCATGGAGGAAAGTGTTTTCTTCGACAAAGATGCCATCAAATAGTATGGGGACACAGTAGATCACTACCAAGCTTGGTATTAGTTCGTCATGCAGATCACTTCGAGGAGGTTACCAAGTTGGTCTTTCTTCAAGAGCCCGAGTGATATTGTTTGTCTTGTCAGGTTGACTCAAGTCTATTTTCTCCTACGTGGGTATATGTGGAAATTGTATTATTGTAAACACATCGTAAGTGAAATTCCAAGTGTCATTAGTGGAATGCAAACAGTCATATATAATATAAAGATTTATATATAATGAAGTTTAAGAGTCATGTGGGTAGTCCAAGAGTCAAAGATCCTTTGCTATATACAGAACCTCATAACTCATAAAGCATGCTTTCAGGAGACAAGCTTTTGGCTAGGCATTGCTTACAGAAGGCTTGGAGAGTATTTTGATGAGACTTGGTTTCTCCATAGTGTAGAGTGAGTACATCTCTTTGGAGGAGTGGGTAGTCTTCACTATAATGTTCCACTATTGGTGCTAGTGGTTGTCAATTGTGTATGTATGCATGGAGCTTTCACTTACACATTTGTATTTGAACTATTTTGTATAAAATTTTATGAATCTTATTGAAGTCATGTTTTTGGTTTAACCCATCACCTTGGATTGTGGGCTATCCTTCTTTCTAGTCTATGACATCATTCAACTTGTGTGATCCTTTTAGACTGCATACTATTACACCCTTCTAAGGGACACACTTCTGTTTTCGCCCCCATGCATCTCACTTGACTCGTTGCAAGGTCACACACTTGCTTTTGACAAATATGTCACACTTACATCTATGATCTATCGTAGTCAAACCATTGTTTTACTACCCGGTGCTTAGACTCCTACTCCAAATAGTCTACTTGAGACTTCTTACTAATGATATCCCCTCACATGTTGGTAAGTCTAGCACCGAAAAGTTATATATAGAGAAAGAAATAAAACCATTATAGATCTAGCTTAATGGGATTTATCAAGCATTAAAAGGGATCAAATATCTTGGCATGTAAATTTGTTGTGCATTCTAAAATGAGATTTTCATAGATCCATGGTTAAGATGGATCTATATTGGTTTCATCCCATTTTCCTCTTCTAGATTTCACAGCTTCTAACCTATCATGATTTTGGTGATTATGAATAATGAAAATGTAAAAAACAAGTCTTCAAATATTTTTCACCACTCACTTACGCATAATTTTGTTTATTCCAATAGCAATTATACTCCCATTTGTTTCAATAGAGGGAGGAAAATTGAAATATTTGAAAAAAAATCATAGATATTAAAGATTTTTCACTTTTACATTTGAAAATATTGTTAATTGTTTTCAATAATGCAAGTGAGAATTTTTGGATTATTATAGAGTGTTGTATAACTAGGGGGGATAGTATGGGGTACAGAGGGAGGTACCCAAGGGAATAATGTAATAATGGGATGGACCATAGTTAATAAATAAAGTGGTTAATGTGCATCATATAAGGGACCACAAGTAGTTAGCGACAATGTGATATGCCCATGGTATTAAATATATGGTATTGAAAGACCCATGGTATGGTATGTATGAAGCTTATATAGAGGCTAGATACTCCCCATTGAGGAATGTGAAAGATTATTGTATTGGAAAACATATGGCTTGTGGAGTGTTCTCCTTTCTTAAGGAGTAATTGTATGGTGTTTCCTTACCTCAAGGGTTGATATTTTTTTTTTCTACGTTAATACTAACCTAAGTACCCACGGGGGATTTGAACCGGTGGCCTATCGCAAGGAGTGCCTTAACAGCGCACCCATTCACCGTCAATCCAAAGCCCCGTGGGCACCTCAAGGGTTGATATTAATAAATATCTAAAGTTTATATATTTATATCTTATATTGGCTCCTGGGTGTAATTGAAGTATTGGGTATATTCATATTTTTATATTTTTTTCAGGTCATATATATTGTAAGTGGTGTCAGAGCACTTTCTTGGGCAAGTGGAGAGATTTTTTTTTTTTTTTATATTTTGCGGGAAATTTTTGGTTCGGTGAGTTTGCAGATCAGATATGAAACTTTTGGTGAAAAATTTTTAGGATCATATTGTATATTTGAATTATTTCTGAAAAAATACCAAATTTCAAAAAACAAATCGGCCGGATCAGAGTCCGAATGAAGGAGATATCACTGATTTAAAAATCAACTATGTTGCAGAAATATTTTGATGAAAATTTGTGGATGGTGGTTATCCAGTTATTTTTTGTTTTTTTTTTTTTGGGAATTTTGAGAAAATAATTACATCTCTAATATCCTCTTGAAAAAATTACCCAATCTAAAAAAAATTGGTCGAATCGGAGTTCGGATGAGGGAGTTATCGTTGATTTTAAATCAACGTTTTTTTTTTTTTTTTTTTTTTTTTTTTTTTTTAAAGAGATTTTTGTGACAACGTGACACTTGTAACGCAAATATGAAATTCTAGAGTACCTAGATTGGGATTTCTATCACATAAAAGGATGAAGATTTGTCATTTCATTTCCGAAAACATGTCATAATAAGGATTCTAAGAAATATTGACCGAATGATAACCCTCTTCGTGGCGTCTAACAAGATGTTTTTTAGAGGTAAAGATGATAGCCTTACTATTGAAGAATTCATAAGAAGGGAAAAAAACGTATATGGGAAAAATTAGAAAGATTTAGTATGGTTTAGTTTGAAAGATGAGACTGCCATATGGTGGAGATCACTTAACAACAAGAAGTTGTCCAAAATTTTGGATGAAGAATTTAAAAAATCTCTGTTAGACAAATGGTCTTATACTGGAAAAAAAGATAATGAGAAACATGTGGGGTTATTTCCTACTAGTATCTCCTTATTACAGGTTCATGGATGTATTGAGAAGGAGAATATCATTGTGTCTATAAATCCTAGTTGCAAGCAAAATCTTATAAATGTTAATCTCGCAAAAAAATTGTAAGTTCCAGCAAAACACATGGAAAACACATAGGATGATAATGAGGATGTTCAAGTTTATAAAGATTTTAAGATTTCCATGGATAAGTATGTATTGAATTCTGATTTTCATGCCTTAGATGTGGATAATGTGGATGTTGTTTTGAGATACCCTTGGATGGAATTGGTTGGTACTATTAATATTAATGTGCAAAAGAAATTCATGAAGCTCTGGTATAAAAAGAAGAAATTTACATTACAGGATATTTTCATCAATAAATAAATAGAGTCCAAGGAGTCTGAAGTAGAAGATTTTACAGGTTCGGACACATCAGATGAGGAATCAATGGTTGAAGTAGTACTGGTAGATAAGAGATAATTGCAAGTTCTAGCAAAACACATGGAAAACACACAAGATATTTCCATTAATACCCAAGCAAAGACTATGGAGGAAGAAGCACAAAGCTCTAATGAAATTGACACATCAAATGATGAGCCTTTTATGGTCGACAACCAAACACAAACATCAAAATAGGTACCAGGAAAGCATGAGACACCACTCAAGCACTAATAGTAAAGGAATTCAAGAAATATATTCCATGACTTAAAGCTTTAGCATATGACCACCCACATCACTGCACAAGAAAACAACCAACATGATGGAAAAAAATTAGCCACATGGGCAACAACCCCTGCATGACACATAGAGAGGGGCAACAATCCACCCACAACACATCAACATAGAAGAACCAACAAGGTCAGCTTCCATATCAAGCGAGCGATGCACCAGCTAGATTGAGGGGCCACCTTTCTCTTGGATGACTAGATGCACGTGCATGGTACTAGTGGACTACTCTCTTGAGTAGATCTTATTATTTGTGTTCCTCTTACGTTTCGAGGACAAAACATGTTTAAGCGGGGTGGAATGAAGTATACCTAGGGGAGATAGTCTGAGGTACAAAGGGAGGTACCCAAGGGAATAATGTAATAATGGGGTGGGCCATAATTAGCAAATAAAGTGGTTAACCCGCATCATATAATTGACCACAAGTAGTTAGCAATAATGTGATAAGCCCATGGTATTAGATATATGGTATTGAGAGACCCATGGTAATGACACATGGTATGGTATGTATGGAGCCTATATAGAGGCTAGAGACTCCCCCTTGAGGAATGTAAAGGATTATTGTATTGGCAAGGATATGGCTTGTGGAGTAGTTGTATGGTGTTGCCCTACCTCAAGGGTTTGAGATTAATAAAGAGAAGTTGAATACTTTTTTTTTTGGGTGTTTTCATCTAACCAGTATTTAGTGTTAAAAACTTTCTAATTACAAATTGACCTCTTAATGACCTAAATTGTTAAATCCATTATTAATATTTATGAAAACTAAGAGGTATTTGTGTAACTTTACAAATATTCTTCCAAATTCCACTTTTATAATTTTCCCCGTCACTCATTTCAATGTATCTACTCTTAGAATTGTTCTTTATCTCTAATTCCAAAGCTAGAGAGAGAGAGTGACAAATAAAAAAGGAGATGGAATGATAGGGGATGAGAGATAGAGAGAGCATGAGTGGGGGCTAGAATTAAATAGAGAGAGAGAGTGGAAGGGGGAGGCGAGGAGTAAAGAAGGAGAGATGGTAGGATGCCAAGGTAAAAAGAGGGAGACAAGGCATGACAAGAGCCTAGCAGAGAAAGAAAGAGAGAGTATGGTAGAGGGAGGGATGGAAGGAAAGGTGTGGGTAGGTAGAGACAAGGGAGATAATTTGAAAAATATAATTGTGGAATTAAATTCTTCTTTTAGAGAGGACCAAAATAGACCTAAATATCACTAAATTTGGACAAAAATAAACATGTTTTTGAAGTGAAGCCCACACATAAGAAAATTGTCAAGATTAGCCAAGCCTTCATGTAGGCCCATGAAGCCTAAGCCATGTGTCCCTTGACCCTCAACTATTTGTGTAAATAAAAGTGATCTCCAAACTCATTACAAACATCCTTTTGCATCCATTCTTATGATAACACATCTCTATGGAAGCAAAGTTGGTTGGAGCACAAGGCATCTAAGAAAGGGCTATTGAGGGAATATCTATCATCTATTGATTTTATGGTGTGGAAATGCTCTCATAAATGGGTCACAAATAGGGAGTCTTCCTCAAGTAGGCTCGAGGCCTAATCTAGGTAAACATGAGGTGAAGAGAGAAAGCAATAGCTGAGGTAGGGAAACATATTTTGGTTAAGTCAGGTTGGCATGTAGGCTTGTTTGGGGGATGGATTAAGTTGAAACTTGTAGCAGAAAGCAACCATATTATATTAAAGACAAAGCACAATTGTAGAAGACTATTTTGGTAAGTTTGTGAGGGTTATAGAACTGGGTCACATTCCCTAACTAAGAGAAACAACAACAACAATATACTCCAACACTTGTGATCATAAGGTATGTGTGATATGATGTATTTGTGTAGTTTTGGATGTTAGTTGGATGGTTGTCTAAATTCGAGTCTCTAGTGTAGTGCAGTGTCTCCTTGATGGATTGTAAAGTAGTATGACAAGAGCTTAAGAGGTCCCAATTTTACTGCTAAAAAATTGCAATCTTGGTTGGGCTATCTATTTATCTAAGGGCAATGATATTGGACCTTCAAATTCTCAAGTCAATTTTGACTTTGAATTATTGTACTATCTCTCTAGTGAAAATTTGAATTTAAAAATAAGAAGAACTGATTAAGGGTATTCGAAATCTTGGGTTTTTTAGATAGCTTGGACCAAAATCTTTTGCTATGATGTGTCAGTTTGTCTTCAAATTTATTGTTTATGTTCTTTCTTTAATTACTCGCAAGGTAATAATCCCCACCCCTAAGAAAACAAAAAAATAAATGTAAACAAAATATGAGTATGACAACATATGAGAGGTCATGATGGGAATTAATGGAAGCATCATAAAAAAGTTCAAACTATTAATCAAGTTTACTCAAGTCCATCAAAGTCATAACCTACCATCATAATTCCAACAAATAATCACTTCATATTACTTATATCTTTAGAAGAGTTTGAGAATGCCATATGTAGAACAAAGAAAATAAAAACAAAAATTGTAAACAAAAATAAGACCAATAAGAATATTCACCTCATGTTAAGGAAAATATGACATTAGAAAAAAGAAGAAGATAGAAAATTCCCCATAAGTCAATTCATCCATAATATTCATCATTTAGTTAAAACTGATAAGATTTGTATAGATTCATCCAACTCTTCGCTATTGTTTTCCATGGTAGAAAATATTTCTTATCTATCGCACTAGCAACCACGAGTGGAGCCAACATCATATGATGAACAAAACCACCCTCAATGCTATATTCTTGGGCTTTCCTTTCCTCACTCATATGTTTTCCTTGGTAGATGAGCTTGCACTCGACATCAAAACAAAAAAAATTCAGCTTTAAAAAACCAATCATCCAACACATAAGAAATTTGTTTATTGACATCATTCAATATTTTAGTATGCAGAAAAGTATCTATATTGGACAAAATAAGTCATTTTCCAATCTAAAAATTATGAATCCATTTACATAAATAAGAAATTTGTTTTCAACATGTTGTTATCTAATGTTGTTGGGTATTTGGCTAGTTCCATGGGAGTAGTTTGGTGAGTTAAAGTCTTACTAGTAAGAAGCTCTTTCCTACCCACATAATTTAACTATCCACTAATATGGTAAAACATATCTTGGGTATCTCTATGGGGTTTCCAATCAATAACATTCAAATATTTTTATGATCTTGAAAGAGAAACAATTTCAATACCATAATGAAAAATTGCTTCCATAAATTATAGTATGAGTTATTTATGAGCCACATTTATTGAACTTCATTTTTGCATAATGAAATGAGGTCACAAGTGTAGTGAGTTTCATTCTAAAATGAACAAGATAAATGAACAAGATGAAATGAAACTGCTATAATTTTTTCTAAAACTTATTCATTCAAATATATAGATAGTATATGTAAATAAAAATGCAATGAGTAAAGAAAGAAGGTCAATGGTGTACTTAGTTTCATTCTAAAAGGCACCACCAAAAATGAAACTAATATATTTTTTCTAAGACTCATTCAATCTATATATAGATCATACATGTGAAGAAAAAAAAAAAGTATACTAAAGATGATAAATGCTAGCAAGGTTCACACATAAGTAGTTCTATAACTAATATACCTAATATTTTATATCACAGACCTTTTGAATAAAACTGGTGGGCTGGTTGTAGGTGTTAAGGATAATCATTCAAAACCATAAACTATTCCTTCAAGTTCAGGTGGAACTTCTTCTTGGGTTTGCTTTGGAGAATCAGTCATCAACCTCCAATTTTAGTTATTCTGCTAAAATAGCAAAACTAGTTAATTTACCCAGAATATGGAAAACGTCCACTTTTCCATGAAATCAAAAGGAAATAAAAATCCAGTTCATATCCTTATCACGTTTGAAAATCTACAAATCTTGAGCACATTATTTCTCAGTCGTCCATCTCATTCCTCAATTCGACGGTTATTGCTTCACCCGCTTGCCAGCTAGCTTGGCCAATCTCCACCGTCGATCAATTCTACTTGATCCAATGGCTATCACATAATCTCGTGTGGGTTCTTGAATGACTGATATTAGGTCAAGGGTCCATGATAAAAGTAGTTTTTTTGTGCTATGTGTCACCCGCTAACGGTAATCGCGTGAAATTTTAGAATACCACTTACCACTTTGAGACCGCTCCAGATACTGCTTAAACCTACGAAGACCGATATTCTATTATGATTAATGTCTACGCTTGTTGGCATGCGATGACCATTAGATCTACTGGATCTGTCGAGTGGACAATTTAGATCTCCTCATGGGTTTCTCACGAATTTGTCAGCGTTTCCTCGCCAGACTTACCACTTCGCCAAGTTTAATCTATCTCTAAATTATATTCTGTGATTTCAAATATATCTAGGTTATTTCAGTGCACAGTGAGTGAAGACTTACATGCGATAACACAAGATTATATAAATCTACTTTTAAAGGGTTAAAACTATAAATCAACACAACTCAGAAATATTTCGAAGGAAATTAAAACCCTCTGGGATTTGACCATTCATGCATAGTATTCACAGAGATACAGAGAGATTCCAAATTTTACATTCCAATTCTCTTCAGCCACAATCTATCAAAATCTGTCCAAATCCATCCAAATCCTATTCTACTAATTCAACACTTACATAAATACTTGTACGTACAACAATCAGATCCTAAATCAATGGATCAAATCTACCTAATCCTAGATAATATCTAATCTACATGATATTCTCCTTAAGAATCTCAACTATACCTAACTACTTGAATTAATTACAAGATAATCCAAATCCCTAAATTCTACCTCAAATCCTATCTAGAAATCTTTGTAAAGTGACAACTAAAGGATCCCACTCCTTTGCTTGTAATTTTTCTTGTATTTTTGGAATAAAATTTGAAGCCTTTTTTCTTCAAGCCTCATGCTCTTGCATTAGACTCCTGAGGAAAAAATTCTTCACGGGCTCTTTTCCATGAGATTTTCTATAGAGCTTCCCAACTTTTGTAGCATGGCATCTGTCATCAAGGTAGCATCAAGAATTGGTTGATCTTTGCACTTGATCAAATACTGAAAATACTCTTGTCCTCTTATATTCTTAAACAATCTCTGGTCTAAAATCTTTTTTGACTACATGCCTTTGTTGTAGGTAATTGTTTTACCCAATCAACCTCTTATTCTTCCTTATCTTCTATTGTATCATCTTCATTTCTATTTTCATACTTGTACAAATCAGCAACATTGAAAATTGGAGATATTTCAATATCATGGGGTAATTCAATTTCATATGCATTTGTAAAAAATTTCCTCAAGCTCCAATTTTCTTAAATATTAACTTGTTATACTCCCTTTTGGAAATATTCCCTTCCTCGGGTGTGCTAAAACCAAATCTTCAACCTCAAAATTAACTTCTCTCTTCTTCAAATCTACTCAGCTCTTGTACTTTATGTTGCTATCCTGTAACTGTTTTTTTACCTGTTCTTGTATTGCTTGAACCTCTGAAGCAAAATCTTCTCCTTTAGCACTTCCCATTTCAGCTTTTCCCAAGTCTCTTAATTCAGATACTCCTCTTGGGTGCATTCCATAAGCCATATGGAATGGACTCTACGTTGTACTCCTGTTAGGAGAATCATTATAAGCATATTCAGCCTGTGCAAAAATTTGATCCCACTATTTTGGATGTTCACCTGTAAGACTTCTCAAAAAATTACCCATGCTTCTATTTACATCTTGAGTCTGTCCATGAGTTTGAGGATGATATGCTGAACTGAAACTCAGTGTAGTACCAAGTTTCTTCCACAAGGTCTTCCAGAAATTACGAACAAATCTGGTGTCTTTATTTAAAACAATGCTCTTAGGTAGCCCATGTACCCTTACAATCTCCTTAAAAAACATATTAGCAATGTGAGTAGCCTCACTAGTTTTATAAGATGGAATAAAATGTGTCGTTTTAGAAAATATGTCAACCACAGCATAAGTTGAATCATTTCCTCTTTGAGTTTTTGGTAAACCCAAAACAAAATCCATACTTACCATATCCTGAGGTCTATCTGGAATAGGTAATAGAACATACAAACCTATGTTTTGGTTCCTTCCCTTTGCATACTGACAAAATTTAAATTTTTTTACATTCTTCTCCACTTCAGATCTCACCTTCGACCAGAAATAAAACTGATTCAACTGCTCATAAGTTTTGTCTCCACCAAAATGCCCTCCAAGTCCACCACTATGTTTCTCCTCAATTAAATTTTCCCTCATAGAGAAATTTGGTTTGCACAGCTGATTTATTTTAAAGAACAATCCTTCTTGCAAGAAAAAATCCATCCACTTACTTTTGTCTAACAAAACAGGATTTGTACAAGCTTCAAATGCCTCTTTAAAATCTAAATCTTTCTCATATCATTCCTTAAGAAAATCAAAACTCAACACTTGAATTTGACTTTCCTGAACTAGGATAATTTTTCTGCTTAAGGCATCTGCTACTTTGTTTGATTGGCCATTTATATGTTTCAATACAAAATTAAAACTTTGAAGATATTCTACCCATTTTGCTTGTTTCTGACTAAGCTTTGGCTATTGCATAATGTACTACAATGCATGATTGTCTGAATGAAGTATAAACTCCTTAGACATCAAGTAATGTCTCCACTTTTTCAATGAATGCACAACCGTATAAAATTCCTTATCATAAGAAGCATATTTCTTCTTTCCCTCATTCAATTTTTCACTAAAATAAGCTATAGGTCTGTCCTCCTGACTTAAAACATCACCAATAGCTTTTCCACTAGCATCACATTTCACTTGAAAAGGCTTATTAAAATCAGGCAAAATTAAAATAGGCTTTTCAGTGATCTTTCTTTTCAAGAGTTGGGAGTTCTTTTCTGCTTCAACAGTCCATTTAAATGGTTGTTTATCCTTCTTTATAGTATCCATAATAGAAGCATTGATCTTACTAAAATTCCTTATGAATTTTCTGTAAAAACTAATAATACCATGAAAACTTCTTACCCCAAAAACACTTTTCAGTGAAGGCCACTCTATGATTGCCTTTATATTTTATAGATCCATATTTACTCCATCAACAAAAACAACAAAGCCAAAATATACCAACTCTTCCTTCATGAATGAACATTTCTTTAAATTTAACAATAACTTTTCTTGTTGCAACTTTTGTAAGACATAATTCAGATGTCTCATATGTTCCTCTTTAGATATGTTGTAAACTAATATATCATCCAGATATACTATTACAATTTACTAATAAATTCTTCAGCACTTCATTCATAAGCCTCATAAATGTACTAGGAGCATTTGATAACCAAAAAGGCATTACCATCCACTCATTACAGTCCTTCATTTTTTTTAAAAGCAGTTTTCCATTCATCTCCTTCTCTAATCCTTATTTGATTATATCCACTTTTTAAATCGATCTTTGTAAAATATCTTGCTCCACTTAAACAATCCATCAAATCTTCAATTCTAGGTAAAGGAAATCTGTACTTGGTCGTTATTTTGTTTATTGCTCTTGAATCAGTGCACATTCTCCAACCTCCATCTTTCTTTGGACTGAACACTGTTGGCACTACATAATGACTCAAACTCTCTCTAATCAGTCCTTTGTCTAATAGTTCCTCAACTTGTTTTCTGATTTCTTCATTTTATTTCAAAGTCATCCTATAAACTGCGTTATTTGGTAGATTTTCCCATGGAATCAAATCTATATGATGACTGATTTTTCTAATGGGTGGTAACTCATTAGGAAAATCATCTACACTGATATCACAATAATTCTCCAGCATCTCTTTAATTTCAATTTGCAAACTAGAAATTTTAGTGGAAGTAATTATTACCTTGGGTTTGCAAATCAATGCAAAATTTACATCATCCTCTTCAATCTATTGCAAGTATTCTTTTCCACTCAGTAATAGAGTGTTTGGATTAGATTTTCTTAATGCATCCTCTTCTTCCATAGGCAACAATGTATGATTAATACCATCTTTACCAAATTTGTATGTCTTCTTTTTCCCATCATGCATAGCTCCTCTGTCACACTGCCAAGGTCTTCCCAGCAATATGTGACACACATCCATAGGCATCACATCACATAGAATTTTGTCTTTGTATTTTCCCAACTACAACTCCATTTCACATTGTTCATTCACTAACAACTGATGTCCTCTTTGAAGCCATGACACCTTGTAAGGTGTTGGATGTTTCTTTGTCTTTAATTTCAACTTTTCCACCACTTTTGTAGAAACCAATTTATCAGTGCTACCACTATCAATTATCATTTGACATCATTTTCCTTGAACCTTGCACACAATCTTGAACAAATTCCTTCTCTATGCTGGTTCAATAACTTCCTTTGCTCACTTTAACAAAACTTTGTTAACTACCAAAGATTCCCCTTTCTCTAGTACATTTAATTATTATGGCACCTTTACTTCTTCTTCTTCGGTCTCAGCAACAATTACATTTCTCTGATTTGTTCCTGCATTTTATGGGCACTCATAGGCTCTGTGTCCCAGCTTGTTACATCTGTAACATCTGATTTCTCTTCCTCTTCCTCTGCCTCCTATTCCTCTGAAAAAAATCCTTTTGCCACTTGCATCACCTTCTGTGGGTGTATTCTGATTCGAGCTACTGCTAGATCTATCTCTAGGTGTTGTAGATCTTCCTCTACCACCTTGACTTCCTCTTCCTTAGAAAGTACCTCTACTTCTGGCAGATTGCTTCCTAATGACTTTTTCTCCAGCCTTCAATATCATCTGATAAACCTCTTCTACTGTTTTAGGAGACATCAAACTTATCTCATCTTGGATGTCCATTATGAGGCCATTTATATATCTTGCAACTTTCTCATCTGTATCTTGAATTTGTCGAGCTCTGATGCTCACTTTGTAAAATTCCTCTATGTATTCTTTCACTATCAAAGACCTTTGTCTAAGGTTTTGCATCTGTCTATATAATGAAATTTTATAATCACTTGACAAAAACTTACCTCTCAACTTTGCCATTGTTATCACTGAAAATATTTCAAAGGAAAAGGGTAAGGTAAAGGTTAATTGATCCTGGACATATTCATGTTGATCTTAGTCGTGTTCATACAATTGGAATTTGATACAATTCTTAGTTTGTGCAAACAAACTCATGGTGGCAAAGATCATAAATCTTCAACAAAATCAAGTGAGGCAGTTCCTAAATTAAGCAAGGAAAGGCACATCAGATGGATTAATAATAGGCTCAGACCCAACATCAAAGTGATGAAGAGGCAAATTGAAGACTTGGAGATTCATCTAAGTAAGCGTGAAGGACATCCTTAGCTAAAAGAAATCACATAGCAAAGTAAGGCTAAGTCCTAATTTTGATCAATTTCCTTTGAAGTCATTTTAAAAGGATGGTGTTTATGTTTTCAGTTTTGAACAACCTCATGGTATATGGGAAATTCATTTCAATATAAATAGGCTCAATATAGTCGAATTTGCAATAAACTGTGTTTTTGAAATTACACAGCAGTTTCGTAGCGCGCTACGAAACTGCTGTAGGTGCATATTATGAATTAGTGGACCAATTTTTGAGACAAAGAGAAATATTTTCAAATGGGAATCTCTGCAAAGGATCATTTACAAAGTTTCGACATTCAGCAAGGGCAAACAAGTAGAAGAAGGACACCTTTGAACTCTAAGCTATCTGTTATAAAGGTGATCACTATTTCATAACTTGTTTTTACCAGTCAACTTCTAGAAGAGGTTCTAAGCATTTGAAAGCTCATCCCTGAAAAGTAAAAGAGGTTTTCATCCTTAAGCTATGGAGGTACAAAAACCTCTTCCACTTTCTTCAGATCAATTACTATCTGGGATAAATGATGGACCAAAGTTGCGCTACGAAACTGCTGAAGGTGCAGTATTTCACATGCATATTTCTCTGTTTTACACATGTTCTTCAATGATATATTTTGGATAGATGGAGAAGTAGTTTACAAAAACAAGAGAGGTTTTTGTTCTAGACATCATGGACTACAAAACCCTCCTTCCGTTTCCTCAAATACATCATGCTCTGGGAGCAATGAATGATCAAACATGCGCTACAAAACTGCTGTAAGTGCAGCTTTTCACAAGTCTATTTCTCTATTTGACACCTGTTTTTCAAAGACATATTGTGAGCGGTAGGAAAGGTGTTTCAAAAAACCAAGAGAGGTTTTTGTTCAGAATGGATTGGTTCACAAAATCCTCCTTCCGTTTTTCTAAATACGTTTTTGGTGAGAAGTTATGAGCTCTGTCCCAAGAGCCATTTTTCAGCCAGAACAGAGCAAGGGATAGTCTCCTAGTTTCTAGGAACATCAAGGATCGAGTCTGGACAGCTGGAGAAGTATTTCCAAAAACCAAGAGAGGTTTTTGTTCTAGACATCTTGGAATACAAAAACCTCCTTCAGTTTCGAAAAATGTGTCATTTTTGTGGAGATAAAGGCTCTGTCCCACGTGCCATTTTCAGGGATCCTAAACCTAAAAACAGGGAAACATGTTCCCTAATTTCTAGGGTTTGTCTTCAGCAGTCAGATGACCACGTGGGAGGCTTCATCGAATTCGACTTCTGGAGTTTTTAGTTGTCAAGGATGCTTTAATTTTTTAGATAGGTTGTTTGTAATTCTATAGGGAGTTACACTCCTAGTTGTATTAGGTCTCTAGGACTCCTAGTTAGGTGTCATTTGCATTTAATAGTTAGTTTTAAGTATCAATAGGTGTCATAGTAGGATGAATTCGAATTCCCCTCATGATTGAGGAGGAATCCAAGTTATGTAAAGAGCTCTATATATAGCTGAAGCATCAATGTACTCAGGGTTGGAAATTTTATGAAAAGACTTGTATTTGGCTTATGTAAGACTATGTTTCAGTAATACATGTTTGGCTTTAGTTCTCAGGATTCATGAGGGGTTTTTTATGTTCAGAATATGTGTTGTTGTCCTTTTCCTAATTCTTGCAGTGGTATGGATGTATAATCACTCAGAATTCACTGAATGTGCTCTAACTTCCTGTATACATTTATAAACTGTGGTCCTATATGAGTTTATGTTCTGAATGTTTAAATGTTGAATGCCCTCACTTCCATGTAAGGTTGAGTTCATTGTTATATTGAGGTGTTGTTGACTCCATAAGCCCAATGGATAGTTGTTTAATGTGTTTCCACCTTTCATAATTTTCACAGTTGTTCTATAAGAGTTAGCCATCTTATCTTTAATCAAAATCATTAATACATTTAGAGAGAGCCCTCTCAGGTTGAGGAGGCTAAGCCTCAGCCTAAAGTAGGTTTGAAATAGTTACTTGAAGTCTTCCTGGTCTGCAGCCTTCCAGGGTCTGATTTTGAGATAACATTGTGGTGCGTCTGCCGGGAGCCTGAAGTCTATTCATTCCCGAAATTAAGAGGCTGAACTTATGAAGGTAGCAGGAGCTGAGACATCATTTTGAGGCTACAAAACTACCTTGGTGACTCCAAACATCGAATAACAAATTGGAAGGTGACTCCACTGCTAGAAGATCGGTAGCTTGATGAAGTTTCAAGATCAGTTCCACTGCAAGAATGAATACCAGGTATGCTCCTATGAATCGGTCTCATATCCCTGGTTTTCCAAATCCTATGCCAAAGGTTGATTGGTTAGAGGATCTTCCAATATTCAAAGATGAAAAGAAAGACAATGCTGCTCTTCATTTGGTTAGGTTTCATATGCATGTACGCAGTCTTAAGGTTCAGTTCCCTGAGGATTGTCTCATGAGAATGTTTATGACCACTTTAGAAGGAAAAGCATGGTCTTGGTATAAAAGTTTGGAAAATGGTTCAATATATTTGCTTGCTAGTTTTCATGATGAATTCTATGAGATGTATAAAGAATGTCATCCTTCCTTATTGTTTCTCAAAGATTGTTGTAGACATTCTTTAAGTCTTACTCAGTACTTGGAGGATTGCTATGGTGATGATGAATTTATGGATGAAGAAATTTTAGAGGCTCTTCATAACAATGCATTTCAACACCAAGAAGAAAGTATAACATCTCATGAAATGCAGCATGAAGATTAGCAGGGGTTTACTTATGAAAACCATGTTTCATCCTTTGATATAAATGAGAGGATGCTACAAACTTGCCAAGATTTTGATCACAATGAGTATGAAATTGATTGCAAATACCAAGGAAAAGTACTGGAAGATAGCTATTATAACCCTCAGGCAGAAGAAAATATGGTTCATGTTTGTAATTCCTTACAGCAGCTTGCGTCAAAGAATGATCTTTATAATGAAGAAAATTACATTGTTTGTGGGCATCATGTAGAAAGGCAGTTGGACAGCACATCAAAGGGGTCTTGTGTGGTTGAGAATCAGTTGTCTGAAGAGGTAGAGTGTTATGATGATCCTCAAAATAATCATGTCTTCTTTGACCCAATAAGTGAATACATGGAAAAGCTTTGCATACCAGTAATTCATTTTCATTTGCATTATGAAAATCATATACATTATAAGTTGATTTGGTCATCTCATTATCATGGTTATTTTGATGTTGAATGTAGTCAAGAGCCTCCAATATCAGAAAGGACAATTGATTGGCTTTATTGGAAATATCATGTTTCCTGACCTAAAGTGGAAATTGCAGCTAGTAGGTAGGTAGGAAAATTCAAATAAGCTCAAGGTTGACTGAGCATTTTTCAGTAGATGTAGTTCTCTCTCTCCTACAGTGATCATCAAGCTTAAGCCTGAGGTGAAGGCCTAAGAAGCTTAAAGGGGATGCTTGTCAAATAAATTTATATTTACAATAATGGATAAGGCACTGGACCTGCAAGTTCTTAGTGTACCACAAGGGCACACTATCCCAAGTGGAGCCATTGTTATCACTGAAAATGTTTCAAAGGAAAAGGGTAAGGTAAAGGTTAATTGATCCTGGACATATTCATGTTGATCTTGGTCGTGTTCATACAATTGGCATTTGATACAATTCTTAGTTTGTGCAAACAAACTCATGGTGGCAAAGATCAGAAATCTTCAACAAAATCAAGTGAGGCAGTTCCTAAATTAAGCAAGGAAAGACACATCAGATGGATTAATAATAGGCTCAGACCCAACATCAAAGTGATGAAGAGGCAAATTGAAGACTTGGAGATTCATCTAAGTAAGCGTGAAGGACATCCTTAGCTAAAATAAATCACATAGCAAAGTAAGGCTAAGTCCTAATTTTGATCAATTTCCTTTGAAGTCATTTTAAAAGGATGATGTTTATGTTTTCAGTTTTGAACAACCTCATGGTATATGGGAAACTCATTTCAATATAAATAGGCTCAAGATAGTCGAATTTGCAATAAACTGTGTTTTTGAAATTACACAGCAGTTTCGTAGCGCGCTACGAAACTGCTGTAGGTGCATATTATGAATTAGTGGACCAATTTTTGAGACAAAGAGAAATATTTTCAAATGGGAATCTCTGTAAAGGATCATTTACAAAGTGTCAACATTCAGCAAGGGCAAACAAGTAGAATAAGGACACCTTTGAACTCTAAGCTATATGTTATAAAGGTGATCACTATTTCATAACTTGTTTTTACCAGTCAAATTCTAGAAGAGGTTCTCAGCAGTTGAAAGCTCATCATTGAAAAGTGAAAGAGGTTTGCATCCTTAAGCTACTGAAGTACAAACACCTCTTCCACTTTCTTTAGATCCATTACTATCTGGGATAAATGATGGACCAAAGTTGCGCTACGAAACTGCTGAAGATGCAATTTTTCAAATGCATATTTCTCTGTTTTACACATGTCCTTCAAGGATTGATTCTGGATAGCTGGAGAATTATTTTACAAAACCAAGAGAGGTTTTTGTTCTAGAAATCCTGGAATACGACAAAATCCTTCAGTTTCCTCAAATACATCATGAGCGTGGAGCAATGAATGATCAAAGGTGCGCTACAAAACTGTTGTAAGTGCAGTTTTTCACAAGCCTATTTCTCTGTTTGACAGCTGTTTTTCAAAGACATATTGTGAGTGGTAGGAAAGGTTTTTAAAAAAACCAAGAGCGGTTTTTGTTCAGCGTGGATTGGTTCCAAAAAGCCTCCTTCAGTTTTTCTAAATACGTTTTTGGTGAGAGGTTATGAGCTCGGTACCAAGACCCATTTTTCAGCCACAACAGAGCAAGGGACAGTCTCCTAGTTTCTAGGAACAACAAGGATCGAGTATGGACAGCTGGAGAAGTATTTCCAAAAACCAAGAGAGGTTTTTGTTCTAGACATCCTGGAATACAAAAACCTCCTTCAGTTTCGAAAAATGTGTCATGGTTGTGGAGATAAAGGCTCTGTCCCACGTGCCATTTTCAGGGATCCTAAACCTAAAAACAGGGAAACATGTTCCCTAATTTCTAGGGTTTGTCTTCAGGAGTCAGATGACCACGTAAGAGGCTTCATCAAATTCGACTTAATGGAGTGTTAGGTTTCAAATAATGCTTTAAATTTTTAGATAAGGTTGTTGTAATCATAATAAGGAGTTACACTCCTAGTTGTATTAGGTCTCTAGGACTCCTAGTTAGGTGTCATTTGCATTTAATAGTTAGTTTTAAGTATCAATAGGTGTCATAGTAGGATGAATTCGAATTCCCCTCATGATTGAGGAGGAATCCAAGCTATTTAAAGAGCTCTATATATTGTTGAAGCACCAATGTACTCAGGGTTGGAAATTTTATGAAAAGACTTGTATTTGGCTTATGTAAGACTATGTTTCAGTAATACATGTTTGGATTTACTTCTGAGGATTCATGAGGGATTTTTTATGTTCAGAATATGTGTTGTTTTCCTTTTCCTAATTCTTGCAATGGTATGGATGTATAATCACCCAGAATTCACTGAATGTGCTCTGACTTCCTGTATACATTTATAAACTGTGGTCCTATATGAGTTTATGTTCTGAATGTTTAAATGTTGAATGCCCTCACTTCCATGTAAGGTTGAGTTCATTGTTATATTGAGGTGTTGTTGACTCCATAATCCCAATGGATAGTTGTTTAATGTGTTTCCACCATTCATATTTTTCACATTTGTTCTACAAGAGTTAGCCATCTTATCTTTAATCAAAATCATTAATCCATTTAGAGAGAGCCCTCTCAGGTTGAGGAGGCTAAGCCTCAGCCTAAAGTAGGTTTGAAATAGTTACTTGAGGTCTTCCTGGTCTGCAGCCTTCCAGGGTCTGATTTTGAGATAACATTTTGGTGCGTCTGCTGGGAGCCTGAAGATTATTCATTCCCGAAATCAAGAAGCTGAACTTCTGAAGGTAGCAGGAGCTCAGAAAGTTTTCGAGGCTGCATTCTACCTTGGTGACTCCATACAATCTTAAAGTTAAAAAAAAAAAAGGTGGCTTCGAAAGGAAGATATACAAGGAGTAATCCTGACCCAGACCCACCTACTCCTGTGGATAATCCAAACACCATCTCAAGGAGTAGGCAAAGATTTCCTGAAATACCAGGTACTTCATCTTTTTCGAAATCTTTGTTCCCTGAATTTTCTAGAAGTCCTGAA
>APFE030354525.1:0-19210 GCA_000404065.3 Pinus taeda | reverse complement strand
CATTTAGAGAGAGCCCTCTCAGGTTGAGGAGGCTAAGCCTCAGCCTAAAGTAGGTTTGAAATAGTTACTTGAAGTCTTCCTGGTCTGCAGCCTTCCAGGGTCTGATTTTGAGATAACAGCCACCATCATGTTCCGATTTTTAATTAGCTGCTTACCAAGCCTCCTTCTTTTTCCCTGCACTCCATCCCACCAAAGTCTTGCATGTCCTTTCACTTTTGTGACAACAAATTTCACTCTCTTTCTTTCTTCTATTTCTTCATAATCAAAGAATTTATCCATGTCATTAATCCATTCTACCAACTCCTCAGGGTTTAAACCTCCTGTATAAACCGAAACTTCAAGTCTGGGTTTAAATTTGGATCCCAACACTGATTTAAAGAATTTCATTTCAGGAGTAACTTTTGCAAGCTTCTCTTCTTCTATAGCTTCAACTTTAGTCTCACTGACATCTCCAACACCTGCATCTCTTTGATTTCCCATTTCCATTGCTTCTAATATAGCTTGCATCTTTTGCATAGCTTCCAACACTTCAACATTTACAATTGGTCTTCCTCTTCTTTGACCACCACCACGTCTTCCTCCAACTCTGAAAGCCATGTTGGATTTCTTTTTCTGATCTTTGATATCATGCTTATTGTCAATAAGTTGCTCTTATACCACTAATGGTGGGATGGTTGCAAGTGTTAAGGATAATTGTACAAAACTAGAAACTATTCCTTCTAGTTTAGGTGGAACTTATTCTCGGGTTTCCTTTGGAGAATCAGTCACCAACCTCCAATTTTAGTTATTCAGCTAAAATAGTAGAACTAATTAATTTACCTCGAATATGGAAAATTTTCACTTTTTCCATGGAATCAAAAGGAAATAAAACTCCAATTCATATCCTTATTTCGTCTGAAACTCCAAAAACCTTTAGCGCATTATTTCTCTGCCATCGATCTCATTCCTCAATTTGACGATTATCACTTCAACCTCTCACCAACTAGCTTGGCTGATCTCCATCCTCGATCAATCCCACTTGTTCCAATAGCTATCACGTAATCTTGCATGGGTTCTTACATGATCGATATCAGGCCAAGGGCACACGAGAAAAGTAGTCTTTTCATGCTACATGTCACTTGCTAAGCGTAATTGCGTGAGATTTTAAAATACCACTTACCACTTTGAGACCGCACGAGATACCGCTTACACCTACGAAGATCGCTCTTCTATTCTTATTAACTTCTATGCTTGTTAGCACACGATGACCATTAGATCTATTGGATCAGTCAATGAGACGATTTAGATCTTCTCCTGGGTTTCTCATGAATTTGTCAGGTTTTCCTCACCAAAATTAGCACTTCCGCTAAGTTTAGTCTCTCTAAATTATATTCTGTGACTTTGAATATATCTAGGTTATTTCAATGCACAGTGAGTGAAGACTTCGATACGACAACACAAGATTATATAAATTCTACTTCTAAAGGGTTGAAACTGAAAATCAACACAGCTCAAAAATATTTCAAATGAAATTAAAACCCTCCGGGATTTGACCATTCATGCATAGTATTCAGAGAGATACAGAGAGATTCCAAATTTTACATTCCAATTCTCTTCAACCACAATTTGTCAAAATCCATCAAAATCCTATTCTACTAATTCAAAACTTACATAAATACCTGTACATACAATAATCAGATCCTAAATCATTGGATCAAATCTAACTAATCCTACATAATATCTAATTTACATGATATTCTCCGTAAGAATCTCAACTAAGCCTAACTACTTGAATTAATTACAAGATAATCCAAATCCATAAATTCTAGCTCAAATCCTATCTAGAAAGCTTTCTAAAGTGACAACTAAAGGATCCCACTCCTTTTCTTGTAAAATTTGTTTCTTTTGTATTTTTGGAATAAAATTCGAAGCCTTTGTCTTCCAACCTCATTCTCCTACATCAAAAACAATTCAAAAGAAGAAGAAAAATATAATTCCATATTTCATTAGCACTTTACAATATATATAGTCTATTTTATTATTTTAGGAAGAACTAAATTGTTTGACACAAACAAAATATAGCAATTTCCTATAGCTCCATAAATTTTCCTAGGTAAGGAATAATTTCTTGGAAGTATCCAAAAGGCCAATGGTTTGAAAAGTCAACCAACAAGCCATAATGTGATTAATGTCAAAGATATTCCCTATATTCCTAAAATTAATGTTGAAATAGAGAAAAGGTAGAAACCTTTGTCAAAAGGCATTTTAGTATAAGGAAGGAAAATTATAGGATTAAGAGGTAAAACTAGGTGCAAATATATTCGAAGTACCAAAAAATTGGCTAATCTCTTTTGAATTTATAAAATTCAAAATTATATCCATTATGAATGAGTTTATAGGTAAAACAAAATTTAAGTTTCATAATCTAGATAATATCTCACAAGATATATAGCAAGAAAATTTTAAAATCCACTGTTTGCTTCCAGCTTCCCTGCTTAGAAGGAAATCTACTATGTAATCTACTAAAAGAAGTTACACCTTACAACACAAGTTGTTATCAAACCTCCAAAGAGAAGTAGAAGGATCAGGTGTTATCAAACTTCTAGAAAGAAATATAATGGCACAACACGCCACCTGAAACATTAATTAACTTCCGAAGGGAAAGGACCAAAAATTACACACATTGCCTAATTATTTCATCCACAATGGCTCAAAATAGAAAATTAAAAGATAGTCCATACATTATAGAAATATGAAATAGACTAGCTACTTAAAACCCAAATAAGTACGGAATTTTGAACAAAATCCTTGTTCCTTGTGCTAATACAAATTTTATTTGAACAGGAGAGCAGGAAAAACTCAATGCTGCAACATTGACTTGAGAGACAAAAGCTTGTGATGGCCCACACTGTAATCCCTAATAATTTTATTTATAAGAACACAGATATGCTCAACTTACTATAATACAGTCATTTACACAATCAAATCATACTATAAAGTAACTAAATTATATTATAAGAGGCACACAAATGTACCTGCACTCTACAGTCCCTCGAACTATGTAGCCAGGCAGGTTAGTAAGTATTTGGTTTTTCTCTAATTTCATTCGGTTGCTTCTTCACTTTCTGTTCAATTCAATGATATAATTCTTTCTAAGATTTAATTCAGAGACTCATTCTACAATAAGGTATGATGGCGATATATAATTTAGTCTTAAAAAAAAAATTGATTATACATATTTTTTTAATTCTCATTAAAAGAATTATAAAATATTAATAATTTTATTTTGGTTGTGGTTATTTGGTTACTTGATATTTCACTTCTATTGTTCAAATAATAAATAGAACATTTTATGTTTTTTTAGTTCCGTAGGGACTCTCAAATTTTCCAAGTTTTTACATGTCATTATTCACGAGCCCCGAGGAAGGGTAGCATGATATGTAACCGATCCATTATGTGAGACTTCATTCTAGGCCATCGCCCACTTGAAACTACCCAAGGGGACAATAAATATTCTAATGTTATTAGAATTATATATATAAACTAATATTTTTTGAATGAATGTGTGTGTGTTGTGTGTGTGTGGGTGTGTGTTGTGTGTTAATGTTTACTACTTCATTAAAATATTTGAATGTTTCGAAGGAAGAAATAATTAAAAGTGAAATAATTAGTTCTTCTTCTTAATGTTGTGACTCAAAAGATTTTAATATAATAAATAATAATAAAATATTGAAAAAAAAATTAACAATAATATAATTTCACATATTTATATATTTATATTATATATTATATTATATATATATATAATATATAATATATATATATATATATATAAATATAAATATAATAATATATATATAACAACAAGAAGAATATAACTTAATCATGATTAATCCTAGAACTAAAGGGACTTGTGGTAACATTAAAGGCTTTATTATTGATATTCACATTCACTCTAGTAATAAATAAATATTTCAATGTTAAATAATAAACAATATATTTATGATTTTTAAGAAATATTAAAGTAATTAAAAATGAAATAAATAATATAAAAACTATCTATTTTCTCTATAAATATTTCAATATAGAACTTGAAATTTTTTTTTGGATATCAATATTAGTAATATATTTGAATATGAAACTCTTCTCTCTATTTAATATTATGGGTGTCTTATTATGTGTGTCTTAATGTTCACTTGAGTAAAATATTTCAACCCTCTACAAAGAAAAAAGTAATTACTTCAATAATTTAATTACTTACCAAAATGTTTACCTTATTCAATTTTTAATATAAAATAGCGATAGTGATAAATTATTCAAAATACAATTTAAACAATGAAAAATTACACATGGGGTGTATATAGAAAGACATAAAATTAGTAAAAGGATTAAATCTCTTAGCATGTAAATTTTTTGTGCATTCTAAAAAGAGATTTGCATAGATTCATGGTTAAGAATGATCTATATTGATTTTATTCCATTTTCCCCTTCCAAATTTGACAACCTCTAACCTATGAGAATTTTGGAGATTAATAATAATATATTCTTCCTATATTCATTACCACTCATTTAGTCATAATTGTTATGAGAATTTTTCCAATATTAATTACCACTCATGAATTCTTCCAATATTAATTACCACTCCTTTAGTCATATTTGTTTTTATGCCAATAGTAATTATACTCCCAATTTTTTCGATACGTGGAGGAAAATTAAAATATTTGACAATTTTTCATAGATTTTAAAGAGTTTCTACTTTAACCTTTGAAAATATTGTTAACTGTTTTCAATAATGCAATTGAAATTTTTTGGTTCATTATAATGTGTGGCCGCTTCTATGGTTGAGAATATGATTTTTTTGGGTGTTTTCATCTAACAAATAATTTAGTGTTAAAAACTATTTAATTACTGATGAAAAAATGGATCTCGGATAAACTTTTAAGTCTAAAAGACTTCACATAAGAGGTTAAATGTGCCAAATGGCACACATCCTTTGTAAACCAGATGAAAATGAAAGTCGCAGGCTACTCCAAGAAATAGTCTCATTGCAGAAACCACTCCATTCTGAATCCAACGCAACTTGAATGGGTGGAAACGGACTTTAGATGAAGGAGTTATCATAAAAAGAAGCTTCCCGTGTTCTTTGGCAAAAGAGGCTAAAAACATGAGAAAACAACAAAAAGCAAGTCTATTGGAGGTCAAAGTGACAATAAACAAGAGAAGTTAGATCTAACTGATCAATAGTCCAAATCCGATCAGAAATTGCAATCAACATATTGCAATCAGCGTTGGCATAGACCCAATTATATGGAAAGGCCTAAGACTTGCGCAATTTGCGATTGCAACTTGTCGCATCGCAGTATCATGTCGACACGTTATAGTGGAGTGGGGCCGATATACATATCTATATGATGCGATAGCTAGACCCAATGGAAAAATAGGCACTATCTCATAAGATTTGAGATCTGCCAAATGCCATTTTTAATGTATTTCGAAATACATTGTGATATGTGATAGCGACTCTAAGGTGGACCCGATAGCGCTATAAAGTGGGGTTATGGGAATTTCAAGTCTAGATGTACAGTGTTCTGTGGATTCTTCCATGTTGTGCAGCATTTTCCTGTGTTAACAGAAAACGACTATTTCAAAGGAATTCAAGTGTTGATTGCCCCTTCCATTACAGTATAGGAGGCATCTATCCCCGAGAGCATTTAGCAATGATTGCTAATGCTCAGAGAAGGGATTTGAGCAAACCAAAGTGGGAAGATAGATAGCTTGAGAGGGACAATGAATAGGCAACATCGATTTGGCTTAAAAAGCCACAAAAGAACATAATGAGGAGTTTGTGGGGTTGTTGATGGGTGTTGTTATTAATCCTTGAGGGGTTTACTGTGGAAGAAAAAGCCAAAGAGGAATGTGAGGCAAAGAGGTAGCACAAAATCCAAAGTGGTAGTGTAGGAATCTAAAGAGACAGTGTAGAAGCAACAAAATAGTCAAGGGAGTCACTTGGAGTTCAAGTGAAAAGCCTAAAATGAGTTGGAAATAGCCACAGGGCCAAAGAGGCCAAAGCAAAGAGCCAAGAGCCAGGAGCCAGAGCCAAAGAGCCAGAGTTAGAGCTAAGAACTAGAACTAGAGCCAAAGAGCCAGAGTCAGAGCCAAGAGCCAGAACCAAGAGCCAAAGAGTCAGAGCCAAGAGCTAGAGCCAAGAGCCAGAACAAGAGTGAGAGCTTCAAGATCTAGGGGATAACATGGTGTTTGAACCCACTATTTCTGTGTAAGCACAAGAGGAGTTAAGCCAAGAGCATGTAAAAAGGACTTATACCATAATCCCAGAGAGCCTAGTCAAGTTGGTTAGAGCTCACGGAGATGTAGCCCAAGAGTTTTGGGTGAACTCCAAATTAATATTATTGTTTCTGTGTGATTTACTATTGTTGAATTGTCTCTGTTGTTTTATTTACTGTTACATGTATTTATATATCAGTTTAAGCACATCCACTTACAACACAACAACAGATTTTAAAGCAAGTAATCAGTTGAACAAAAATACAAGCATACACCTATATTTTCAAGCATTTCTGAATTCCACATTGGCTAATCAAATAGATTAGGGAAAATTTTAAATCTTTGGAAGTGGGAGAGGTTCTTGTAAGTTAAACAAGAAGCCTAAGAGCCCCATTTTCAAATCAATTACAAATTGACCTCTATATGACCTAAATTGTTAAATTCATTATTAATAGTTATGATAACTAAGAGGAATGTGTAAATTTACAAATCTTTTTCCAAATTCCACTCTTATAATTCCCCCTCACTCATATCAATGTCTCTACTCTCAGATTTGTTATGTATGTCTAATTCCAAAGCTAGAGTAAGAGAGGGAGAGTGAGAAACAAAAAAAATAAATTGAGTTGGAGGGGATGACAGAGAGGTGGAGTGGGTAGGCCCCAGAAGTAAAAAGGGAGAGAGAGAGAGAGAGGGAGTGGGTGGGGGAGAAATTAAACAAAGGGATAGGTGGTAGGATGCCAAGTTAAAAAGAGGGAGAGGGTAGGATGCCAAATTAAAAAGAGGGATAGAGGGTATGAGAGGAGGGTAGGATATAAAGAGAGATATAGAGAGGGTCTATGAGAGAGGGATGGAGGGAAGGAAAGGTAGAGGTTCGTAGAGACAAGGGAGGCAAAGAGAGGAGAAAAATGGATAGGGTGGAAGTTTTCAAAGAAGTGGAGAGAGAAGCGTATAGTGAGGGAAGCGACATAGGTGTGTGCTTCTAAGAGAGAGAGGGGGGGAGAGAGAGTAATGGTTTGGTCTAATATTAAGGGGAGGATAGAGGGAGGGAGTAGGAGAACTAAGAGAATAATTTTGGACAGAGTAATAAAAGGGGGGAGAATGAGGAGGGGGATAGAAGTGAGGCTAGAGGGAAAGAGAGAGAGGAATGTGAAATAAAGCATGGGATAAGTGGATATTGACAAAAGAAGAGAGGAAGGGGTTGTAATGAGATAAGGAAGCGGAGGAAGAAGGGAAAGAGGGATGAGTGACGGATGTAAGTGAGAGATACAAATATAAAGGGGTAAGAGAGAGTTGGAGAGGGAGAATGAGATAAACAGAGAGGGAGTAGGAGCTTATGGAAGAGAAAGGGAGGGTTCATTCCTTGATTACCATAGATTTGATTCCTATTAAATTAGGGAGGTGACTAACATATATTGTAAAATTGAGTATATTAGGGAGGTGAATAACATTTATTTTGAAATTAAATTTGGATATAGTGTAGCCTGAGAAAGTGTTTTTATCTAGAATCCTTTTAATGTTAAAAAAAGAAATGGATTTCTTAATTCCATGATATTTTGAAATTTCTCAACTTTGAGATTCCTATTCTCAATTTTGAAAAATAATTCATATTCTATGAATATTTATTTTCTTGTTTGTAATTGAAATTATAACATATGTAATTTATATTCATAACATTAACATTATTATTTATATTCTATAAACATTAACATTTATAATTCTAATTAATTATATAATCTAATTTGTTTCAATTATTTATAATGATGCAATAAATTATAATTTTGGGTATATCAATATTTACCATCAATTTATATTTATTATTATAAATTGTTATGTATGTAAATTTGTTTTAATTGTGTTAAATTATAATATATATTATAATGTGAATATATTAATAAATTTGGTAGTTCACTTGCTTTCAATAATTTAATTTAATTACTTAAATCTTTATAATTGTGATGAGATGATATATTATCTTAATTATTTAAACTAAATATACAATCAAAACGAATATAAGTTTAATTATATAACATAAATTCAATAAAAATATTTAAATTTTACACTCAAAAAACTTGGTATAGGTACATGAGGTTTTTTTTTTTGGTTATTTTTAATGTGTATTGGTGTTCAAATCCTTTAATATACAAATCGCTTTGGATATTTGAAGAAGCTTAAGTGTTCTCACACCCCAGTATAGTTAAATGAGGTTAGAATGTAATTATTAGCATTTAAATATTTATTTCATTTCAATCAAAAAAAGTTAAGGTTAAATGTGTGGTTTAAAATATTAATTTAAATCTTATCATAATTATTAAAATTTAAAATTAATAAAATAATAAAATATATTAAATCTTATCATAATTAATCAAAAAAAGTTTGATTGAGGTGGATATTGGTGGCCACCTGCCTATTCCACTCGGACCGCACCATTGTTTCTTTCAATTTTTTCATTTTCCTTATTTGTAGCACAATATATTATTTTTGGCAGTTTTTTCAAGCCCTTAACTTCTAGAGGTGTTTTAAGGCCCTAAACGACGTTTTTTTGCGAAAATCACAATGAACATGCGATTAATATTGGTGTTGGTCCTTCAAAAGTTATATTCCTTGGATAGATATTTCTAACGAGGTATTGTGCATGTCAAATGAAGATCGTATGCCACAGTTACGACCCCAGGAAGTTGATGTACCAATTTACCCAATTGGGGCTCATAGCTTGGCGCTTCATCTCCTAGGGTTAGGTTTTTGGATGTTTAAGGTTTTCGATTATTTCTCAATAATAAATAGCCCTTTGAGCCTCATTGTAACATAGTTCAGAGGCATGCGTCTGCTTGTTATAGTGGCTACAACCACCCTCCAAAATTTTTCCTTAGCGTGTTTTGGAACCTCCCTACCAACCTTACACAACACTTTGTCTTACTTCGTCAAGTACTAAAGCTTCATTGCCTTCCTCGCATAAAGACATCCTGTCGAACATAGTCAATCCATTCCCCTCACACGCTGCTTACTCGAACTTGGTCGAGTTGTAGGTTGAGCAACTTATCCTTGAAAATTGTGCATTCTTGGAGGGAAACTAGCCTTTCCCTCTAAGAATTGTGCAATCCTCTCTGATAGCCTGTTGGTCTCTTAGATTGTGCAATCTTGCGAGCCAACCCTCCCAGTAGGAATTGTGTAATTTTTACCACCAACACGTAGTTTAGCCAGGGATTTGTGCAAATCTAGGCAGTAGTCAGCTGCTCAGCCCATAACTTGTGCCATACCCTTAGGTAGTCAGCCTAGCTTACAGTCAAGAATGTGCACTTTTCCCAAGCAGTTGAGCATTGGCATGCATGGGTAGTCTAGTTGACTAGTTCCACCCAAGACCGAGGAAAATTAACTTGCATGCATACATGAATTGATCTTCCTGGAATAGCAAGAGTCAACATGAAAAAGGTATCCCATGATTTAGGGAGCTATTTTTAGCTTCCCCACATGCAAATTTGTTTTAGAAGTTTCCCTCCAAGTGTTGCTTTTCCCTACATTTTTGGCATGCGTGTCTTGAGACCAAACTTATTTATCTAACGCATCAGAGCTCAGTCATTCACATCAATCTTATAGATGTGACATCCCACAACACATCGAGGACTCTTCAACACATCTAGCTCAATTATTCATGGGTAAGTAGCCTCAACTTGTCTTTTTTAGCTTTTCTATTTCTTTTTGTGTATTCGCTTGTGTGGGTGTTGTGTATTCGCTTGTGTCAGTGTTGTTTGCTTGATTTCTTTGAACACATGCTGTCATTTACATATATTCTAGCTTTTCATAGCTCTGTGTCAATTTTCATTGCTATCTCACTGTTGTCACATGCATGAAACGGTTTTGCACAGACATTCGTCCAACCGACGAATGACCTCACCCACATGCATGTTGATCTGTTTGCTCAATCTTAAATTCATGTTTTTCATGCAATGTTTACCACTTATGCTATCACTATGCATTTCATCGAATTACTTGCCTTTAGTTGCTCGTCAGTGAGTCAGGCCAACCTTGGCCTAGTCTCTACCTTTGCCAAGGCTGCTTTGCCCAAACTGGAGTAGCAAGGCTCACCTTCCTCTCCAGATTTGTACATTCTGGACTAGCATTGACCTCCTGGACTGAATTACTCATTTATGGAGGTTAGTGGTTGCTTGGCACAAAATGTTTTGCAAAACCATCCCTGGGCCAGTAGTATTTCCCATCTGGAATCACACATTGTGCAATCTCAATAGCCAACTGCCCAACTAGATTGTGCATTTTGCAGACCCAGTAGCCAGTTCAGCCTCCAATTCAGTCCAGATTGCCTTTTGCACAATTCTAGTAGCCAATCACTCAGCCTCCCAGTGAAATTTGCGTAATCTTTCTCATTAGTTCCCTAGGTATGTGATGTGACCTTCCCTGAATTTGCTTTTTTTCACTTACATATTTCTTTCCATGCATGTTGCTTGTTTCCAAATATTTTAGGTGTTCATCTGTCTCAATGGCTTCTAAGAGAATAGGATCCCATCACACTAATGGTGTTGCATTTGGAACAAGAGTTGAACATGTGTCCCCTAGCATGCCGATCTACAAAGATACGAAGTTGTATCTAGACAAGGACATCAAACTGAAGTGGCAAGAGGTGAATGAAACATTCGCAAGTACTTTTGGGGAAGACCTTGAAGGCCATCAAATGTATGTCAACATTCATAAGACTGGCATGTATCGAATTGAATGCAGATACCCTGCGTTCCCATGTGTGGATATGATTCACTGGATCGTCTCTCACACTCACCTTGAGATGACGACCTTGAGCAGTGTTAGTGGGATGAAGTTTGCAACCTTCTAGGCACAAGACTAGGAGGAGATGTATCAGATGGACTAGCCCATGACCATCATGACCCCTTCGTTCAACTTTCCCAACTACAGAGGCCATTCTTGATCTAGGTGGATCTTGGTGGCCACCTGCCAAGTCCACCTAGACCCCCACCATTATTTCTCTCAGCATTTTCAGTTTCCTTAATTGTAGCACAACTTACTATTTTTAGTAATTTTTCGGGTCCTAAACTTCCGGAGCCATTTTAAGGCCTAAACAATGTTTTTTGGGAAATCTGGGGGAAACATGGGTCCATGGACGAATGTTTCCCTTCCCAAAGTGGTAGTGCTCAGATATATATTTCTAACGAACTATTGTACGTCTCAAACGAAGATTGTATGCCAAAGTTACGACCTTGGGAAGTTGATGTACCAATTTACCCAAACGGGGCCCATAGTTTGGTGTTTCATCTTCTAGGGTTATGTTTTGGAATGTTAAAGGTTTTCCATTATTTCTCAACAATAAATAGGCCTTTGAGCCTCATTGTAACATAGTTCAGAGGCATGTAGCCACCACATCTCTTCTCAGAGATAAGCTACCATTGCCTTAGCTGGTTTATTTCCATTACTGTTTATAAGCATATTTCAATATTTTGCATTAATGAAATGAAGTATTATTTCCGCTGCATATCTTTGTTTATGGTTATCTCTGTAATTTGTTGCGTTCCTATTTAAGTATGAATCAATGGTATCAGAGTGTTCTTCCTTTTCTATGTTTTTCTTTGCATGTCCCCAATGAGGTCGGGATATAAGGAGTTAGGGCGTGAACTGTTTGAACCTTTGCAAGACCAGCCTCACAAATCCCGACAGCCTCCGATGGCAGATGACAAGAAAGACGAGGGGGTAGGAGATCCTATCAAAATCTTTCTCGAAGAAGCCCTCAAGCAACAATGGAATGCAATGATGGATAACTTTTCCCAGATCCTTCAACGGCTACCCAGAAGCGATGCATCGGCTTCCAACAGCTACTATGGAAATGCCATGCCCTTTAAGGCACAAGTTAAGTTTGAGATCCCCATATTGGAGGGTCAGATAGACATAAATGTCGTAGATAAATGGTTAATTCTACTAGAGGATTATTTTTCTGTCCATGAATTTTTGAGTCGAGAAAAGATTGTTTTCACTCTTCCCAAAGTAGCCCCCCACGTCAAGGACTGGTGGGAAACCTACTGCGAGAAGAAGGATGAAAATACTGGCTCACTATTTTCAGCTTCACCCACCTAGAATTCATTCCGGGATGCCATTAAGGAGCAGTACTACCCTGTCAGAAGCTATGAGGATGAACACATAAAGTGGACCACGTTGCGGCAGGGAAGGGACCAAGACTTGCCGGAGTTCACCAATCTTTTCCATACCCTTCATACAAAGTTGGGTATCAAGGATTCGGAGAAACATTTGATACTCAAATACCTTGACTGCCTGCATAAGTACATCCAGGAAGAAATACAATTCCTGAACATCTCCTCCTACCGATATGCCATCAAGGTTGAGCAGAAGTTTAAACAAAAGAAGTGAGACTTTGGATCTGTGAATCCAAAGCAAGGGAAAGGTTCCCCTAAACCACAAAACAAAGGACAAAGCTAAGGTGGGGTAGCCCAAGACAACCCGCCAAAGCTGCAAGCAAAGAATAGTGTTGCGAAGCCAAAAAAGGACACGAGAAAATGGTGTGAGTTCCATAAGAGCTCCACTTACAACACAAGTGAGTGTCGAGCGAAGCAATCACTGGTGGCTGAGCTAAAGGTTTCAGAATCAGATGCATGTTCCGACTCGGAGTTAGAACCCGACAAGGGGAATGACAAAGGGAAGTAGATCATTGATGCAGATCCCAACGCCACTATTGCTAGCGCCAAGATCCAGAAAAATGAACCTGAAGATCCAGAGGAGGAGGAGCGTCTCTTCCACTCCCAAATGTGGGTAAAGGGCTCCCCGCTACAGTTCATTGTCGATAGTGGGAGCCAAAAGAACCTCATTTCGATAGAGGTCATGAAGCGGTTGGGCTTACCGACCACAGCAAATCCACAACCATACACCATCAAGTGGCTTCACCAAGGACAGGATCTTTGCATGAGCCAGTAGTGTCGCCTTCCATACAACGTCAAGCCCTTCACAGATGAGGTATTGTGTGACATTGCTCCACTTGAAGTTTATGATGTATTATTAGGACAACCATACTTTTGGAAGAGACATGTTGTGTATGAATCAAGGCCCCGTGCTATTATTATGACATTGGGAAATAAGTTGTACAGGATACCAGAGGTAGCACCACCTACCACCATCTCTTTGATTACTGCAAAACAATGCAGTAAGCTCATTTCCAAAACCGGGAAATTTTTTTTCCTGATGATACGCCCTCAAGGAAAGAAGAAGACAGTGGCCACAGCCTCCAAATAGGGACCCTCCACATGACAACTACAGATGGAAAAGGTCGTGGAGGAGTACGAGGACATCTTCACCTCCCTCAGAGGGGTTCCTCTGCACTGTCAGGTCAAGCACTCCATCGATCTGAACCTAGGTGCGCCGCTACCCAATCGACCAATTTATCGGTGCTCCGTTCTGGAGAATTATGAAATTAAGAGGCATATTCAGGAGCTCCTGCAGAAAGTTCACATCCGCTCGAGTTCATCGCCTTGTGGGAGCCCAATCGTGTTGGTACAGAAGAAGGATGGGACTTGGAGACTCTATATTGACTATCAGGTGCTGAACAAGATCACTGTCCATAATAGGTACCCTATCCTATAGATTGATGACCTCTTGGACCAACTAAACGGGGCGAAATATTTTAGCAAGATCGATCTGAAGTCAGGATATCACCAGTTACCAATCGAACCTTCTGATGTGTGGAATACTTCCTTCAAAGCCAAGGAGGGCCTTTTCGAAAGGTTGGTTATGGCTTTTGGACTGACGAATGCTCCTGCAACCTTCATAAGGCTAATGGATGATATCTTGTGGCCATTCACCAACTCATTTGTAGTGGTACACTTGGATGACATTCTGATCTTCAGCGAGAGTTTGGAATAGCACCTCCACCACATCCGACAGGTTCTCCAAACATTGCAGCAACACAAGCTATGTGCCAATTGGAGAAATGCACTTTTGACATGACCCAGGTTTAGTATCTAGGATACGTTATTGATGAATAGGGGGTGCATGTGGATCCAACCAAGATCCAAGTCATTCTTGATTGGCCATCTCCAACCACTCTAACAGAGCTCCGCAGCTTTCTAGGTCTTGCCAACTTCTATCACAGGTTCGTGTTGGGGTTTTCTCATATCACTTAGCCCTTGAGTCAAGTCACCAAGGGAGGAGCGAAAGCAAAATTATTTTGGTATGAATCTCAACAGAAGGCATTCATAAAGTTGAAAGATCGCCTTTGCACAACACCAGTGCTGACGTTACCAGATTTACAACAACCATTCGAGGTCGAGACAGATGCCTCTGACTATGCTATTGGGGCAGTCCTTACTCAACATGGGCTTCCAGTGGCATATCACAGTGAAACACTTTCAGACACAGTTTAGAAGTATCCCACTTATGATAAAGAGATGTATTCCATTGTGCAAGTCTGCCAACAATGGAGCATTACATTTGGGAAGGAACAGTCACCACACAGACCACTGACCCTGCAGTGACACACCCAAGGGAAATTTTAGGATTGATTCGCCATCAGAGTGTCTACATACCTACACAGTTTCACGAATATCAAGTATAAGAAGGGAAGCCCCCATAATTTGCAGATTGCCTCAGTCGACCACCAATCATGGTGTTAACCATCGTGCTCAACTCTTGTGGGCACGAGACTTCTGATTGGCCACTTCTCTACAAAAGCGACCCAGAATTTGGCCACACATACCAGACACTCTCGGAGGGTCGACATGTTCCAGATTTTCACCTCCAGGATGCCCTGTTATGCCACTTGGGTCACCTTTGTGTTACTTCAAGTGAGCGTGCCAAGATGATTTGGGAAGCACACTACAGTGAGGCTGCTAGGCATTTCGGGGTCGAGAAAACGGTGGTAGAACTACAAAAGTATTTCTATTGGCTAAATCTTCAATAGGATGTTGGGAAGTACATTAGATCATGTATTTCCTATGCCATTGACAACTCGACCATGAAGAAGCAAGGCCTCTATGCCCCTCTACCTACGCTTAGTCGACCTTGGGAATCCATGTTCCATGGATTACATGTCAAGTCTTCCTTCCACTAAGCATGGAAATGACTGAGTTTTTGTGGTCATCGACAGGTTCTCGAAGATGGCCATTATGGCGGCCTGCAAGAAGAATATCACAGCAGAAGCCACTGCTAAACTCTTCTTTGAATGAGTGTGGGTACACTTTGGGATCACATAGTCTATCATCTTAGATCGAGATAGTAAGTTCCTTAGTACATTTTGGTCGAGTCTTTGGTCAATGTTGGAAACCAAACTCACTAAGTCCACAGACTTCCATCCTCAAACTGATGGCCAAACAGAGGTGTTACTGGGAATAGTGTCCACTCAAATGTTGTTATTCTCACTAAGACTGGTAGCTATCTTAGAAACAAACAAGTAAAGTCTACTTTCATTTTCCTTTATGAAAATAGACAATAGGGGAACCAAGCAGACCAACCTTAGTCTTGCGCTTGATTTCCTCTCCTTCCTGATAGAGCTTCTCCACTTCTTCCTCATTTGCCAAGATTCAAAGAGCACCTGTGGAATCACAGCAACATACTACTATCGAAGAACAAATATCTATATTCATAAATAACACAGGACCAGATGTGTGTTAACCATACAAATGCATATGTAAGTAAACATACAAGAATATGGAGGAAAACTTGAATAGCTTTATTAAGATGAAAAGTAGCGACAGGATTACAACCATATGTTCTGACCCAGCATCATCCTCCAGCTAGAAAGCCCTTCTTCACCTCAAGTAAAGCTTAGATCACCCAACACTATGAATGTACACCAAAAAACCAACAACACTTCTCTATAAGATAAAAAATTCCAGCCCTGGATCTCTGTGATGAGGGATCCATATATAGATGATTATAGGTAGGTGAGTCATCTTATGGGGTCTTGATTAGTGTCCTCTCTCTGATAGTTCTTTCTTCCACTTGGAGAATGATGATCTCTTACTCATCCCAGGTCGAAAACAGAGAGACAAGTGTCAGAGGGGAAGCTTCTGGAAGATTCCATGAACTTTCACCTCGCAATTTGTTCCTACCATTTGTCCATTCCCGACCATCGCACCCTACAGAGGAGAAATTCAATATGCATCGCACCTTGTACACTGGGAAGGTGATATGCATCGCACCCTCTGCACGGGGTTTTCAATATGGTCCTGTTTTGACCATTTATGAGCAGGTTTAAGTGGAGAACTTCTGGGAGATGATGTAATCAGCTGACCTTGTTCCTTTAGGTAGTGAAGCAACACTTTTAGGGACTTAGGAGCCCTCTATTTATGGACATTTATGATTGGGGTTGAAGTGCCCAAAAATTTCTATAACATTTGCCCCCTAAAGCATGAGGTCGTTAATCTTTTTGATGTCGAGTGAAATGCTTTACTATGAGGATCCGAAGTTTTTTCGAGCCGGGAGGCGACCTAGAATAGGATACAATACAATACATTATTTTGACAACATTTTTCCATGATCTAGCTGAGGCGGGCATCCCCATGCTCAGCTTTATAAATACATTTTCATGTACATAGGACAGACAATCATCTGTGTGGCAGAGTGATGATTTGGACTCATCATCCTTTGATTTGGATGATTATCTATTCAGCAATGATGTACACTTGATGTCTTTATATTCCTGAATATATCGCAACTCAGATGGATGAAACTACATCCGGGGTCTTCAAAACTCATTCAATCCTCACTCGGAGTACCAGTCGATCCATGTGAAAAATGTTCTGGAGTCGAACATGGAAAGACATTTCCTGATTACCAGCCAATGTTGTAAGCTGTTAACAGGCGTGAGAGGAATCACCAATAATGAAAATGACCCTCAAGGTACTACAGTACAATTCACGTGGTGTGGAAAAGGACTTGGCATCGAACACCACATAAAATCTCTCGGTCAAAGGCCATTGACATAAACTTGTCGCTGAAAGTGAGAAACTTGCCATTGAGGCATGCAAGCTTCAAAGTACTGAAAGGGTTGTTCCTAAGTCAACTTCTTGGATAATGAGCTGATGTCGACAAGAAGTGACCCATCGCAGGAGGGCATTAATGAATCCCACATCAATGACACGGAACAACAAATGATTTTGGAGGTGAAAACAATTTGATGATATAGGGTTCAGGGTGGTGGTCATGAAGGAATGGAGCATGAATGTATTGCAGTGGGTGAGACACAAGTGAATTGTTTGAATGACTTCTCTTGAACATATCGGCGACACTGACGATGGATTAGTAGCGTGAACCCCAAAGATGGATGGTGTGATGGACCAATGACGATGACCAGTGAACGGAACAACCCAACCCGACATGGATGCGGAAGGAAAGTGTCATGTTCAAGAGCGACTTGCTACCAATAAAGATTTTTCAAGTTTTCTTCCCAATTTTCCCCAGTCATTGCTGACCAGTATCTCTTTATTTTTGCCAAGATTGAAGAGGATAACATATGCTTGTTCTATAATCTGCCCTCCGGGCGAACCTGTTGCTATATTTTAATGAGCCTAGCGACAGTGAAACTCGTTCTCGTCCATTTGGACGAGTTTGTCGCTATTTGGTTTTAATGAGTTTAACGATAAAGATAACTCGGTCCCTTTCAATTTTAGAGAGTATGAAAGGAATGGAAAGGAGAATCCAACAATTCTTTTTCGTCATGTAATCCCTTAAGTCCGAAAAAGTGTAGAATAATACAAAAGGGATGAATTTTCAATAGTTTTAACGATCCGAACAAGACAAGCGCTCGATATTTTTGTGTAATAATCCCTCAGGTCCAAAAAGATTAAAATCTAGAGGAGGGATAGCACTTCCGATGAGTTTAATGAGCTGGAGAGGCCAATCACTCGGCAATCTTTTCATGTTTTATGAGTCAGTTGAAAAGAGCTTAAAGGAGACTCGTTTTTGAGGAACGAGTGATGGTTTCAGGTAGCAGCTGATTCCAAGTAAGATTTGGAATTTTCCAATCACGGCAGTGTCACAAGGATGGCTAATAGAATCACTCTTTGTAGATGTTCCTCGAAGGGGTAAACAATCATATGGGGGTGAATGATCAGTTAAAAACAGAGTGGAGGTGATGATGAGAACACGACCAAGGCTCAAAAGCTGGCGATAAGGAATTCACAATGGTTATTTACCGGTTCATTTTTTAATGAGCTTAAATGCTGGGGGAAACATTTGCTCATGACTTATGTTTATTTTTTTAACGAGCTTGAACCCTGCGGTAACACTGCTCGCCAGTCGTATGATAAGGATGTCTCATTCAAGATGCTATTTTGAAGGGGTTTACATCTTTAAAGCTTTGCCCAGAATCCTTTCTTTTATGCAAGCTAGGAAATGACTAGCCTTATGGGTTTAAAGGGTTAGAGGTCCTACAAATTTAAAATATAAATAGCCACTCTTTGCTTGCATGCAGAAAGGTTTGCATGCCCCCAGGTATAGTGAAAATTTTCCAGGTCACCATGAAAGTTCCATCCACGTAGCAGACAGAATGCTTCCTTGGCGATGTATACCGAAATAGACAAAGGGGAGTGGCTTAGAGATACTCCACTCACATAACTTTAACGAAGGTATCTTATTCTAGCCTAATCCCATTTTCCTATAAGGACGGGTTCGTCAGACTAGTCATATATCCTCCGCAGAAACCTACTCTATACCCAAGGTTTTCCTGTCGAAACAAACCAGGGTGCATGCCCCCTGGGTTTCAGTCACATCCTTCTGAATCACTCGCGCTCATCAGTTGGATGGACTGGGGATCGATGAGACATTCCTTGCATGAAGATACCACTTGGGGATGGTATTTGACTATTTGCTATGTGTGAACTGGGGAATGACATTTGGTCTATGAGCTTGACCATTCTGCCTTCATGCGGAAAACACATTACTCTAAAGAGTGAGGAGACGATGGCTCCCATGCAATAAATATAGTCGCATC
>APFE030354515.1:0-13077 GCA_000404065.3 Pinus taeda | reverse complement strand
AGAAACTCTCTCCCAAATTCTACGGACCATATCAAGTACTTCAACGCATTGGAGAAGTGGCCTACAAGTTGGCTTTGCCACCTACTGCAAAAATCCATCCAGTTTTTCATGTCTTATGCCTCAAGAAAGTGATTGGGAACAATTGCAGAATTCAAACTAGTCTACCGAAATTGGACGAAGAAGGATCCATTTGGCTTCAACCGGAACAGGTCCTCGACACACGAGTCAAGCAACTGCGCGGCCGCATGATTAAGGAAGTCCTTGTCAAATGGAAAGACACCTCTCCAGAAGATGAAACTTGGGAGCCAACCACTATTCTGCAGCAGTTTTCGCAGCTTCAGCCTTGAGGACAAGGCTAGTCTTAAGGGGTTGGGCATGTTAGCGTCCCACCCTAACCCCCTTATCTATGTAATGGGACCACGTCATAATCAAGAGTCAATAAATCCCATATTAATAATTGTAAGTGGTTAATCCACAATTAATAACGGAACCACAGTTAGTGGCAAATGGGTCGTAGTATTAGATAGATGGTATTAGTAATACGCGGTATTAGCCTGTGGTATTGCACGTAGGAGTCATATATAAAGGATAGAAACTCCCTCCGAGGAGCATCGTGTCTTATTTTGTAATCGAGATCTGCTATATTGGAGGTTGCCCCCTCAAAGAGGCAAGTGAACATTACTCTCTGAATAATAAAATCATTGCTATTCTGTGTTCTCGGTATCTTTTCTTCGCATATTCTGTGTTCTGGGTCTCTTCTTTGCATATTCTGTATTTGGGTATCATTTGCAGGTTAAGAGCATAACATAAAGTAGTCTTTGAAAATAAGACATGTACTATCTATGATAAGAATAAGGGAAATAGGGTGATCACTATTGTTCCTATGAGAAGAAATAGGATGTTTCCCTTGAGGTTTGATGAACATAATAGCAATCTTGCTTATATGGCTTATGAGGATTCAAGTTGGTTATGGCATCTCAGGTATGGGCATTTAAATTTTCAGAGTTTGAACTTTCTAACCTCACATGCATTAGTTTCTAGTTTGCCCAAGGTAAAAGAGCATAAGGAGGCTTTTGAAGGATGTGCTAAAGGAAAGCATGCAAGGGAAAGGTTTCCAAAGGGTAGTGCATGGAGAGCTCATCACCCACTTCACCTTGTTCATTCAGACATATGTGGTCTTATGCAGACTAAGAGTTTGGGTAAGTCATCATATTTCATCACTTTTATTGATGATTACTCACGCAATTGTTGAGTATATTTTTTGAAGGCCAAAAGTGAAGCCCTAGATACATTTAAGAAGTTCAAAGCCCTTGTAGAAAATGAGAGAGGGTGCAAAATCAAATGTTTGCAGACTAACCGTGGAGGAGAATTCTGCTCAAAAGATTTCCAGAGTTATTGTGATATGAATGGCATGAGGAGGCAACATACTACAACATACACACCTCAGCAGAATGGCATAGCTGAAAGAAAAAATCGTACTGTGGTTGAAATGGCAAGATGCATGCTACAAACTAAGGGATTGAGCAACTCTTATTGGGAAGATGCAGTTGCAACAACAGTATACATCCTCAACCATAGCCCCACCAGTGCACTGGAAAATATGACTCCTTATGAAGCTTGGTATGGAAAAAAGCCTAATGTTAATCATTTCAAAGTTTTTGATTGTTTGGCTTATGGGCATGTACGTGACCAAAATAGAAAAAAGTTAGATGCAAAGAGTGAGTTATGCATTTTTATTTGGTATAGTGAGACAAGCAAGGCTTATAAATTGTATAATCCTCTAACTAACAAGCTTATTGTCTCAAGAGATGTAATTTTTATGAAGGGGGAGTTTATGGTCATCAAAAAGGCCATGTTGAGAAGACAAAATCTGTTTTGAACGATGATATAATTGTTGATAATGATCATGAGAAGCCAACTAATGTTTCTGTAACTAGTGGCTTAACTCCACCAAGTAGCCCTTCATCAATTTCTTCAACATCAAGTTCAAGTCCATCTTCTTCTCCAAGTTCTACAAGGAAGGTAAGAAGATTGAGTGATATTTATGAGAGAAGTGCAAATCAAGCACATGAAGAAAGCCCAATAGGTGAGATAGTCAATTTTGCTTTATTAGCCAAGGCTGAATTTGAACCATCATGTTTTGAAGATGCATGTACTAATGATGTTTGGATGCAAGCCATCCAAGAAGAGATGGATTCCATTCAAAGGAATGACACTTGGAAGCTGACAGAGCTTCCACATGACAAGAAAAATATTGGCACCAAATGGGTCTATAAGACTAAATTTAACAGTGATGGGAGTGTTGATAGACACAAAGAAAGATTATTTTCTAAATGATTCACACAGAAGTATGGAATTGATTATGAAGAGACATTTGCACCAGTAGCAAGACAGGAGACCATTAGAGTGTTGATTTCATTAGCAGCTCATAAACAATGGAGTATACATCATATGGATGTGAAAAGTGCCTTCTTGAATGGGTACTTAGAAGAGGAAGTATATGTGGAGCAGCCACAAGGTTTTGAAGTGGAAGGAAAGGAGAATAATGTCTATAAGTTGAAGAAGGATTTGTATGGCCTTAAGCAAGCACCAAGAGCATGGTATGCAAGGATTGATGGATACTTTCAGGAAAATGGCTTCCAAAGAAGTAAGAATGATCCTACCCTTTACTACAAACAAGAAGGTATTGATATTTTAATCATAAGTTTGTATGTTGATGATCTATTGTATATGGGTAGTAGTTTTAAGATGAATGATAAATTCAAAGCTGCTATGATGAATGAATTTGAGATGAAAGATCTAGGCATCATGAAATATTTTATAGGAATGGAGGTTTATCAAAGTAAGGATGAGATTTTCATTTGTCAGACAAAGTATGCACACGATATGCTAAATAAATTTGATATGCTTGATTGTCATCCATCCCTTACTCCAAGTGCTCATGGAGAGGTGTTATGTAGAGATGATGGTGCTAATTTAGTTGATGAGAAAACTTACAGAAGTATTTTGGGGAGCTTGATATTTCTAACCCACACAAGGCCTGATATTACATATTTAGTTTCACTTGTTTCAAGATATATGAAAAATCCATTTGAAATACATATGAAGGCAGCCAAGAGGATTTTAAGATATGTGAAAGGCATTCTAAATTTTGGTATTCATTACTACTCTTCTGAAAAGTTCAATCTTGTTGGATTTAGTGATTCAGATTGGGGAGGTAGTCTTGATGACCGTAAGTCCACATCTGGAAATTGTTTCTCTTTTGGTTCTGGTTTGATTACATGGAGCTCAAAAAAACAAAGCGTTGTTGCCCTCTCATATACAGAAGCATATTATGTTGCAGTTACCTCAACAGGTACACAAGCTCTTCGGCTCAGAAAAATTTTGGAAGAAATTGGAGAAAAACAAGTTCAGCCTACAGTGATTTATTGTGATAATGTAAGTGCCATCAAGTTAGCAAAGAATCCAGTTCATCACAGTGGGACAAAACATTTTGACATGAAATATCACTTCATTAGAGATTTGGTGCAGAAGAAGGATATTGAATCAAAGAATATAAATACTCAGCATCAACTAGTTGATATATTCACCAAAGCAGTGGCAAAAGATCAGTTTTTGGCAATATGAGATAAGATAGTAAATCCTCATTAATCATTAAGGGGGAGTGTTGGGAATACTGCTTAGTTAGTTATGTAAAATGCTGACAAAGTAGCCAGCAGATTTTGTGTTCACTGCAAAATTAAAGCAGCAGATTGTTAGGGTGGTCACTGCTGGAAAGTTCTGTAAATTAGCTATAATGTCAGTAGATTTATTTTAGAGTTGATTTTAGTAATAGTTTTACTAGATAAGAATGTAGTTAATAGTTGAATGAATATATGAGATTTGCAGCATTTTTTAGCTCACACACTCACTGTGTTTTTTAATTGTTTTATCTTTTTTTATATGTATTTTTATTCATAGTACTATTGGCTTCTCAATTGGGTTGAAATAATTCTTTTCATATTCTACAAGCTGTTGTATATGATTCCACTGATCCACCTTGATTTTGATGGCTTTTGGAAGCCCTTTTCCTAGATCCACCTCTACACACATTCTAGCACATGCGTGCATGTTTTCCTTTGGCTCACACCTATCCATGTATTTCTCAACTACATTTCCTATGGCTTTAACTGAATCGTCTCCCTAATAGTGGAGGAGAGATGTGACAATCTGACCCGAATGGGAATGACATTAGCTATATCCCTTTCTGGGTCGAAATCTGGCATCCATATGTTTAGATACAAACCCCTTGTATCCATAAAGTACGGGCCGTTCCTAAATATTAGATCTTGATCCTCCTTGGTTTCAAAGTGGAAGGTGTAGTTTCCTCTTCCACAGAACCTCATTGATATTTTTCCTTTTATTGTTGCAGACCAGTTCCTTTCTACCCATTTTTGTACCGTTTTGGGCTATGACCATAACTGTGTAAACTGCCCAACTAATCCATGTTTTGCCATGGAGAGTCCTAATTTACGAGGAAGAGATCGAGGGAGTGATATTTCGAGGATGTCTTCCAATATTTTAACAAACTTGGTGGTTGATGATGGTCTAACCTTTGTCGGACCCATTGCAGAAATGAGAGAGGTGAAAGCTTTTGTTGTTCCTTCATTTTCTCGCTAGTTATATGAGGGAGGCTCTTCATCCTCTCATGATTCCATGTTCATCGATCCTCAGCAATAGGAGGCCACTTAGGGCAGCCCTAAGATTAGGGCTACTCTGAGGTGTTGCATGAGGCTCCGACTCACTTTGTCAAGTTATTAATTCACTTTGTAAAAATACATATGAATTGTATAAAAAATAAACTTAAACTTTATATATAAACATAAAGAATAATTCACTCCATAAAAATACCTAAGTATAGTATAATATATTTATAAAACCTAAAATTTATGTACAAAAACTAAGTATAATCCTTGGAGGTGTTGATTTAGACATGTTTAACAACATTTGTAAATTTGTTGATTGCACTATGCTTCAATAAATATTATTTTAGAGTTTTCCTATGTAAGTAACTAAGAACCTCACTATCCAACTCATACTAAAGAGTACAAACTTCAAGCATAATCTTTAGAAGCTTTGATTGAGACATGTTTAACAATATTTATAAACTTGTTGATTGCATTGTGATTCAATAATAGGTGAGTTAGGGTTTTCTTTTCTAAGTAATCAGGCACCTTACCCTCCAACCTTTATGCAAGAGCAAGATATTATTTAGGGTTTAAGGACATTCTACATAAAGACTCATTACTCCATATAAGCTCAACATGTCCCTTATAAGAATTGGACCTAGATAGACATGAATCCAATCATTCCTTCCAACCACCCAAAAAAATTCCAAGTGACATACTTACTAAAGTTTGCCACAACTTATTCACTCAATGCCACAAATTATACAGAAAACCACTTGACTTTTTTTATTAAAAAAATTGAACACCTCAAAAAAATGTTTTAACCATGCATATCTAAAATGTATACAACTCTCTTATTTAAATGGATAAAATTGGCAAAGAAAATTTATTTTATTTAGTTAATATAGTTTAATAGAATATAATGTTAATGTTGTTGTTATTTTCTTAAATAAAAAAACCCATGAAACAATTTAAACTAAAATTATTTTGATAATCTAATTCATCATTATTTTATCAACTTAAAGTAATTAAAATAAATATAAATTCATAAAATAAAATTTCATATTAATATATTGAATAAATATTAATTTTAAAAAACTTTGAACTAAATATATATTTTTTTTTTTTGTATATTTTACTATTGATTAATGTTGTAGCCTATTTGTTTTATTTTTGGAGGTTTTATGCCAACTCTAATTTTCCAAGAATCAGTGATCCCTTGGAATCACAAATTTGAGTTGTAAATTCTCCACACAATTTATCAAGGCCCTAAATCCATATATACAATCAAAACCACCCATTTTAATAACAAAAATGAAGTTTTGGGAAAAACAATATTTCACTAGTTTCAACCAAAAACTATTAAATTCTGTTTTAGACAAAGCATTTATTTATTTTCTTTTTAAAATAAGTATATTTCAATTCATTAACATAGCGATAGTGAAAATTTCAAATTTGATAAACTTAAAAAGTCCCAATAAATTCATTTGTAGAGGTGACCAAGAAGGATTTGATTACTGAGATGATCTTAATACCATGGTGCTATAAGTGAGATGGTTCAAATAACATGAGAGGTATTACAAGTGAGATAGTTCCAATAACTTGACAACTCAGATAAAGTTCAGATTTTATTACTAAGGTCATGTTTATTGCATAACAACTCACATTTGATAAGTGATTGGTTCATATAATACTAAAGTGATAAAAGAGTTGGTCATAATAAAATAATATTTAATTTAATTAGTTAAATGGTGGCAATAACAAACAAATTAACATCTGATGATGGTCACACATAATTACCAGCTAAGCCATTAAATTCCATCAACAAGTTGATCAATCCCAATGTCACATAATTTATTTGTACATTTAATATTGCCACTTCTCCATTGGTTGTGGTAGGTGAAATGAGGTTTTAGGGTGTACGTAAATAAGTAGATTTGGATTTCCTATTGCTAGAAACTCTAGAATTTATTTAAGTTAGAGATTCTCACAATACTTGGGAATTTGAGAATGAAGAGAAGGGTCAAGGAATGATCTTTCCTAATCTTAAAATTCCAAAATACTTGGGAATTTGAGAATGAAGAGAAGGGTCAACAACTTCACATTTAACTAGTAGGGTGGTCCCAAGAACATGACATTTAAGTGGGTGTTATGGTCAAACACTATCACTACTTCAACACCAATGCCCAGAGACTCTATTCCATGACGGTTTAATTACAATACATCCATAACAACTACAGATCTAGGTGGAGCTTTATTGTTCTTATATACACTTTACTCAGTTGAGAAAGAAGGTTAGAGTTTCAAATCTCACAGCCATAACAACTAGAGATCTAAGTGGAGCTTTATTGTTCTTATATACACTTTTACTCAGTTGAGAAAGAAGGTTCCAGTTTCAAATCTCATAGGGAAATGGCTGGTGAATCCACAACCACGAGTTGGACGTGGAAACAAAATAAGGATTTTGAAATGGCTTTGGCCATTTATGATAAAGACAGTCCAGATCGCTGGGAGAAGGTAGCTGCAATGGTGGAGAATAAAACTCCTAGTGAGGTAAAATCTCACTACGATATTCTCTTGCAAGATCTTGAACTAATTGAGGCAGACCTAGTGCCTACCCCAAATTATAAATCACCTGCAGAAGGAGGTTCAGGAGGAGGAGCTAACCAGAAAAAGGAAACTGCTAAGTCCAAAGAAGCATGATCTCTTTTTGTAAGTATTTTTATGCTGTAATTCTTTACTTATTTGAAGATAAGAGATCTCTAAGAAATTGTAGAAATAATTGAGTCAATAGCGTCACAAATGTTATTTTTCTCTCATAAGCACCCATAAAGAAAATTTAGATATTGATTTTCCTTTTTTTTTCACAATAAGAAAAAAACCAATCAGGTATCATTAAAATAAAAGTTATTTACACATCCATGCTAGATGGTTTATTTACATATGCATGATAGATGGTTTATGTAGCCCCATCAAAGAAAACCAAAAAGGTATGCAAACCACCATAGATCCAAGCTCTATATTCCTCCAGGAAAACTACCTTGTATTAGGCCCAATTTCCTTATAATAAGTAACTATCTTTAAACATGTGTTTCTAATGTCTACCCAGATTCTTTAAAAAATGGGAGCATTTTAGCATTTCCATTTGCCCCATTGTATATAAAAAGGGAGAGCAGGATATAGCTTGTAGTTTTGAAAACCATTATTGTAGAAAGACCCCAGTAGAACTCTTTTCTCAATCAACAGAAATTTGAAGCATATCCAATTGGCTAGACCAAACTAATACTAATATGAACAAAGGGATAGGATGGGAAAAGATGCACCACATCTTCTAGATTTGATCTGAGTGACCTATGGCACCTCTTTTAATTAGATTATTCCATTATAAGATTATTTCACCCCAAACTGTTGAAAAATCAAGGCCTAACACCTAATTTATCTTCTTGATAATTACTTGTGAATATTATATGTCTTCTTATTGCCTTGTCTAGAGACATCAGCATTCTGAAGACTTTCCTCACTTATATTTTACATATTTATTAGCATTTTCTAAACCTTCTTTGCATAGCACATGGATTATCAAATTTGATAAGGAGTACCATTGGGGTGAGGCACAGGTGTCCTCTCTCACCCAAGCTTTTCACCATATACATAGATGAGTTCTAATCATTTATGTAGGAGTGTATATAGCTTAAGGATGGCTACCTCCTTCAGCATGTATTCATCTCCATCCTATTCTTCACACATGATGTGTTTCCCCTAGCCTCCCATTTGAAGGGTTTCTAGAGATAGCTAGATTCCTTATCTAGGTTTGGGATCTTTGAAAGTGAAGGGTAAACTTTTGTAAAACCAAGGTTATGATCTTCAATGGATTGAAGTGTTTCTTAAACCAAGGTTATGATCTTCAATGGATTGAAGTGTTTCTTATGTCTTCTTCATGAAAAAAATTATACAAATATTCAATTTAAAAAAAAAATAGAGACCACAAAGAGATAAAAAAACACCAAGATTAGTCTAGTAGCCAATGCAAAACCTAAAACTGAAAATGAAGCAATGCAGAGTGATATTCAATACCAAGACAATCTTCCTATAGCTTTAATCTCATAGTGTAATCAATCCGGAAAGACACTCTGTTATCTTTGGGGAACATCAGCATCAGCAGTTGCCTCTTTAACCCTTGGATTCATTACATTTAAGAGAAGTGCTCTGAGAAAGCCTAATATGGTGTGCAAGCGATTCGACCCCGTAGCCAACCGAGACTCTCCTGTTTCCCTGGAAATCGAGTAGGAGCTTGACTCTATGAGGAAAAATGTAAGGAGCGAGAGGTTGTAAGGTTGATGCTCGCAACAACCTTGCAGTTCTTCGAAGATTTTTCCCAATTGGAGGGAATCGAAACTAGGACCATTAGGGGAAGAGTTCGTCTAGTGAGGCTCTCGGATATCCGTGAGCTAGAAAAAACAGTGAGCTTGGAAGTTGAACTCTTCTGACATCATTGATATTGAATGAGATCACAGTTTCAAGTTTTATAAACACAAATTTGAAAAAGGTTACTTAAGCTTTGAAACTAAAACAAAATTCATTTCCATGTACAGAAAGAGTTTTGCCCTATGTTTTTAATTTAGTTTTTCAAAAATTTATTTCCTTTTTTACCTTAAACCCCTTTCCAACATCTCTTTAGGAATATATTAATACGATAACAATCATATTGTATTAAAAAAAACTTTAGGCAAAACTTGTTGAGTATTTAAGAAAAACTTGAGATAAAAATGGTTGACTGTAAGGGTTTGGAACCACTAGTATAAACCCAACCATCTGAATATGGTTAGGAATTAATTTTCTCTTCATTGTTTTTTTTTTTTTTTTCTCAATATGACTACTTGTATTATTGATACAAAAAAATTACAGCAAGGCAGTGGCCTTGAGAGTTCAGCTTGTTGATGGCATTTTACAAAAAACACATAATATCAGTACAGTTCTCTCACACATTACAGTTTTGAACATGGACAGAAACATGAAACAGCTGGTTTATGTAGTAACTACCCACTGACATGCAGGATACTGAGCCAAAATCACAGCAACTAAAACAGAATTAAGTAGGCTAGTCATCATGTGTAGTATAGGGCTCCTCAACAACCAGACACCAGTACAGAAGAGAGTCCTCTAAGTCCGAATGAGGGGCCACATAGCCTGAGGGATCGCCACTGACGGACACACCTGGGCCAGCTGGGTTTGCCAGAATCCGGAGGAAGCATTCTCCTCCAGTGGGCGTAAATGTTCCTTAGGATTTACAATTCTCTGCTTTGGGCCTCTCCCAAATTACTGCTGCCTTCAAGCTTTTCAATAGAGATGGAAATAATAAAAGTAGCATTATCCAGGAGCAAGGGAAATGATACCACGCAGTATGGTGAGCAGCATATTCACATACTGCAGCTCCAGATCTACCATGACCCCTTCCTCTGCCCCTCCTGGTTGCCTGAGAACAAAGCCTTTCAGGTTCCGGAGTGTAGGAGGAACCCTGCAAGACTGCTCCACCACCAAAGCCCCCTCTTCTGCTCAGTAACCTAACTCTTTCGGGCTGCATTTTTGCTTGCTCTTAGCTGGGTAACAACAGAACCTCCCAATAACCATACAAACTCTGCACATTAACAGTTCTGTGAACCCCTGCAGCAGAGTGATTGAGAGAAACCCCTAGAACTAGAAGTAAAAACTGGACACCTAGTGCATTGAAGCTGGTATGCTATGAGCCTTTAAGGAGCCCGAGACTACAGGTGAACACAATAAAGGCCTGATTAAAGAAGTTTTGCAGACCCATCTCCCTTCCCAAGCTATCTGACTCGTGGCTTATGTGAGCTGACAGATGCCCATATGATGCTCAACCTGATTGTTCTTTGAACAGTTAATCACCAGCATCTGGAGATCAAACTCTCTTTTTTAATTGCTACTCTAAATCATACTAGATAGTTTGATACCAGTAAACTTAACAATCGGCTAGGTAGTTGATACCAGTAAACTTAACAATCTGAATGTGGCTTTTACTTAAAACTTTCTTGATCACATATTCTATTACTAGTCTCACCGATCCAGTTACTTGTTTGGAAGTGGATGTAAAATTTCATCAAAAGAACGACCCAACATGCATCAAAATAACAACCGGAATCTTCTGACAAAGTTGATACCTCTACAAAACACCTACAAACTCATATCTTAGTGTCTGTTTTCGCCTTTAGCATAACTCTTCTTTCTGCAGTGATGTAAAGCAGCTTATATGAAATAATTTATGGCGTAATTTTGACTCAATGGCTGGTTGGGCCTCACAGTTGCTTTTCTCTAACAGATTAAGTATTCACTATTATAATTATTTACGACCCGAATTTGCTTACGAGTGTATAACATGTTTTTCTATGAAGATTCCCAAAACAATCTCTATTTTTTTTCATTTTCAAAAATATTTTCGTAGTCATCTTCTTTTCTCTTTGGTCATGCATCACGGTTGACCACTGATTCAGTTTGTTGCGAAATATTTTGTGCAGGTGTTTGACTCGCTCCATATGAACTGAAGTAATGCGTTGCTCCATTATGTTGTTTAATTGCTCGATGGTCTTTCCACCTCTGGTTATATTAGGGTTTTACTCACCCATTTTATAAAAGATGGCGTGAGCAGTCTAGTTTCATTATATACGCTCTCTCCATATATTTCGGTTAGCTGGATTCGAGCATTATATTTTTCCTTTTATTACAATATAAACTAAAACAAAATTATTATATATGTTTTATGTTATGCAATACATTGCATTTTAGGTGATTTATATCATTTTATTTATTAAATAAAATTATTTTCATGTTATTTTATTTTATTTACATTTTTTTTTACTGGGAGTAAGTTAAAGTTTTTATAAATAAATATTTAGATAAATGTAAGCTAAATGTATTGATTCATATAAAAATATTTGTATATTTTTTAAGTTATTTAGTATTTTAGATTTACAATAATATTTATTTTTTTATTGTGATATTATTGTTTATTTAATAAATTTAAATGTTGATTTATGATTATTTATTCTAGAAAGTGTTTTTATTTTTTAAGAAAATAAATTTGCTATCTAAAATTAGTTTCAATAAAAATTAATGTAAAATATTATTAATAATATTTTAACAATGTAATTTAACTCTTTTATACTTTGGTTTATTTTTTGAGATTTGATAATCTTATTTTTGGTAAAAGTGTGGTTTATAATTTTATAATTGTTCAAAATATGTCATTAAATACATAAGAAAAAACATTAAACCTCTAGATTATACAAAACAATCACTTAAACTTGTAATTTCATCAAATTTTTTAACATAATTTACCAAAAAAACTTTATCAAAATAATCAAAATATACACATTTCAACATTAATAGTATCAACTAATCCAACTAACTAAAACTTATTTATTATTAATATTTATAATTTAAATTAGTTTTTTAAATGTATCTTAAACTTAAGTTATATTAAATTATATTTATAAGTTACACTTTGAATTGTAAAATAAACTTTTAAATTTCATGACATTTCAATCTTATAATTATAATAAAACTATATTATATATAATTTTTAACATAATAAGAAAATTTAAAAAAATATATACATATTTATATTATATTAATAAAATAATTGTTTATAAGGGAGGAGGAGGAGACATGCTAAAAAAATATAGGAATGTAAGTGCTCGTGTGGATCTAGTGCCATCCCCTTGTGACTTTGAAGCCTTAAATTCCCACTCCTAAAAAAATATATATATATATATAATTTTTGACCTTAAATTGTAAATTAAACTTTTAAATTAAACTATTTGAGAAATCTAATATATAAAGAGATAAAACTTTATAATATATATTATATATTAATATATATATTATATATATTATATATATAATTTTACCACATTAAAGTAAGAAACTTATTCTTTTTCTTATATATATAAAGGTGAGTGAGATCTTTGAAAGGCTTACTCTTTTTGTAAGAATATTTTTGTTTAATTATAACAAAGTTATTATACATTTTATCTAAAAGAGTTAAAATCTTTCATACATTATATTTAGATAAACATATTTTAAGAAAATTAAAATGTTTTATATATTATTTTTAGATAAACATATATTAAGAAAAATGCACAAATAATAAAGGTTAAATTCTTATAAAAATATTAGTAATCATTATATTAGTATAAACCATTCCCATCTACTATTCCAACCATCATTACAAAATCCATGTTGTTTATAAAGGATTGAAATAATTTATAAATAGAGGATGAACGTTTCACGTAAAATTGATATCATGTTTTGTTGGATTGCTAATGTTTTATTTAATAATTAAATAAATAACCTTAAAAAAATTATAATTAAACCTATTCCTAATTTCTATTCTCGC
>APFE030354502.1:0-13486 GCA_000404065.3 Pinus taeda | reverse complement strand
GTTGTGGACGGAAGCAGTGGCAACAGCTTGTTATGTGATAAATCGATCTCCATCGATGGCGATAGACTGCAAGATTCCGCAAGAGGTATGAAAGGACACCCTTGTGACTATTCTAAACTCAGAGTGTTTGGTTGTGATGCATATGCTCTAGTGCCTAAACATCAGCGAACTAAGTTAGATCCAAAGTCTAAAAGGTATATCTTTGTTGGGTATGGTGTTGGAACAAAGGGATATAGATTGTGGGATCCTACTACCTGCAAAATCATTATCAACAGAGATGTAAAGTTTAATGAATCCTCTTTTGTACAGTTAGATGTAGATAGTCGATTGAAACAGGATGATGTATCTGATTTTCAGCACATTCAGTTTGATAGCATTTCTAACGATAGTCATGATGACCATAGTTCAGATACTAGTCATGAACAGGTTTCAGAATCAGAATATGAACAAGGTTCAGGTTTAGATCATGAACATGTCTTAGATACTAATCGGCAAGAAGCTCCTACAGATGGTAGTCAGCCAATTGAGGAAGCGCCAGAAACATTCTTAAGGAGGTCGACAAGAATCAAATGGCCACTGAGAAGGTATGATGATTATGTCACTTCTGTTGCATTTACTGCTAATGACAATGAACCTCTGTGCTATCAGGAAGCAATAGAAGGTTCGAAAAGTTACAAGTGGAAAGCAGCCATGAAGGACGAAATGATGGCCTTGAGTAAAAACAACACATGGGATCTGGTGGAGCTTCCGAAAGGCAGGAAAATTGTGGGGTGTAAGTGGGTCTTCAAGCTGAAACGAGGTGTGAATGATACGGAAGACAGGTACAAAGCGCGACTGGTTGCAAAAGGGTTTTCTCAGAAAGCTGGTATTGACTTTCATGAGATTTTTTCGCTAGTGGTTAAAATTGTTTCAATTAGAATTGTGTTAGCATTAGTGGCTTTGTTTGATTTGGAGTTGTAGCAGTTAGATGTTAAGACTGCATTTCTACATGGTGATTTAGATGAGGAAATATATATGGAACAACCGAAAGGGTTTGTTCAGCATCGCAATGAGAAATTTGTCTGCAGGCTCAAGAAGTCATTATATGGCCTGAAGCAGTCGCCTCGGCAGTGGTATAAGAAGTTTGATTCTTTCATGTTGAGTCAGAAATATGTTAGAAGTGAATATGATCATTGTGTTTATTTTAAATAGTTGAATAATGGCATATTCATTATCTTGGTATTGTATGTTGACGATATGCTTTTAGCAAGCAAAAGCATAGAAGAAATCAACAGGTTGAAGGTTCAGATGGCAAGGACATTTGATATGAAAGATCTAGGAGCAGCAAGACAGATTTTGGGCATGGAGATTTTTAGAGACAGGAGAAATGGTAAGCTATGGCTATCACAACAAAAGTATATTGGGAAAATACTTTTGAGGTTTGGTATGGATAATGTGAAGCCTGTTTCAGTCCCTTTAGCTTCCAATTTTAAGATTTCTTCGAGTTTATGTCCTAATACAGATGAAGAAAAGGATTATATGTCTCGAATCCCATATGCCAATGTAGTAGGGTGTTTAATGTATGCGATGGTTTGTACTCGACCAGATATTTCACATGCAGTTGTGGTTGTCAGCAGGTACATGGCAAATACAGGTAAAGAACACTGGTCAGCAGTGAAATGGGTGCTTCGGTACTTGAGAGGCACAAGTAGTTATTGTATTTCTTACAATAAGAGTAGTGAATTTGTTTGTGGATATGTTGATTCTGATTTTGCAGGTGATTTGGATAAGAGAAGGTCAACTTCAGGGTACTTCTTTACTCTTGCAGGCGGAGCTATCAGCTGGATGTCAAAGCTACAGAACATTGTTGCTTTGTCTACTACTGAAGCAGAATACATTGCTGCTTCTCATGCTTGCAAAGAGGCGGTTTGGTTGAAAGGTTTGCTTGGTGAGTTTGGTAGGTTACAGGACAACATCAGGTTACTTTGTGACAGTCAAAGTGCAATACATTTGGCTAAAAATCTGGCCTATCATAGTAAGTCAAAGCATATTCCAATCAAATATCATTTTGTAAGACAGGTTATCACTGAAAGGGGAGTTTCTCTTGAAAAGGTGCATACAAAGGAGAACTGTGCAGACATGTTCACGAACCAGTTTTGTTAGAGAAGCTACGCTGGTGTTTGGCTTCTCTTGGCTTGCAGAAAAGATAAAATAATAATAATAGGGCATCAGGCGAATTGTTGTCGAGATTGTTGAGATTTTCTGTTTGTAGCAAAATAGGAAAAAATCTCAGCTGATGACAACAATAGAATTCAGGTCCTAGATTAACTCCAAGTTGTTGGGAGGGATTTAATTCCTCCTATATTTGATGTGAGGGAGTTAATGAGGCTGTTAGATTCTCTATGCTATATAACAAGCAATCATTCGGATGGTTTGCTAAGAGGGTGAGAGTTTTATGAGGTTTTCATTATGTAATCTCCTATTTGATTAATAAATTCCTGATGCCTATGTTGTGTGGACGTAGCCCAGATTGGTTGGGTAAACCATGTTAAACTCTTGTGATTATGTGCTTGATATTCTGCTGTGAGTTTATTTAATTTTGTTGTGGACCTGGACCAACACATGTGAATTATTTCCAAATGTTACATTCTTTTCTTTATTTATTTCATTAAAGGACATAAACTTTTATTTATCACCTGTCATGTGTTTTGAACATCCACTATCAATGTACCACAAATTTTCATGATCTTCTGCATATAAAGCTAAACCACAATTCATAGATTTGATGGTTTTCCTTTTCCATACCTTAGATGTTGTTGTTTTTTGTTCGTTTTGAAGAGTATATCATATTTTTCTTATGTAAGTTTCTTTATGCCCAAATTTATTGCAAAAGGAACATTCAGATTCATTTTGAAGAGGTGATAAGGTATTGTAAAAGTATTTTTTTAACCCAACCTCATTCTTTTGTTTTCATGGTTTGCTAGTCATGATAGTTTTATAAGCAACACAGTGACCAACCTTATGACCAAAATTATGACAAGTGAACCATTGACCATTAAAGTAAAAGTTCCTAGGAGTGTGGCACCTTCTTGTGTAACTTTCCCTTTGATTGTGATAAGGGTGATTCACCTAAGAAACATTTGATCCCTAACTCCTTTGTTGAGAGTTGGAATTTTGTTGACTGGTTCCTTTTACTGCATTGAGATAGCTCCCTGTACATGTTTCATAATATTTTATAGCTTTTGATGATTCTCCATTGTATCTGAGACATTTTTCTTATAACAAGAGAGTGTTGTACTTTGATGATTTCTCCTAATGTCTTAGATCCTTTAGAAAATCTAAGGTTTATATTTCTTGATTTTTCAAGTTCCTTACTTAGACTTACAACTTCTAGTTATAACTTTTCATTATGCTTCTCTTTTTATAAGATTTGTTTATTCAGAGCATCTTCTAAACAAAGTTTAAGCTGAGTTATTTCTTCTATGAGATTATCCTTGTCTTCTAGGGCATCTATAAAAACATCATCAAATTCATCAATACATTTATCTGCAAATACCATAACTAGTTGATATTCTTGATCATACTAACCTTCTTCACCATTTGAAAAACCATCACTATCTTTGTGTCTATAGAATATTCTATTGCTTTTTAACCTTCCAAAATGCGAGTGAGCTTATAGCTGAGTCAGATACATTATGAAGAATACCTATAAGGAGAGGTGGTTAATTAGTAGAGGACACATTTCCTTTAGTTGAAAAAATAACTTTTCATGCATATTTGTTATTATTAGGGTCATATCCATTGAGCTTAGGATACTAGTTTTTAATTTGGATATCAATTTGTTTATCTAGTTTGAATGTACCTTATGAACATAACAAAACTAGACTTTTGTGAAATTATTTTGAATCTTATGGAGATTTTGGTATTGCTCGAACATTAGATGTTGCACATATTAAAATATCACATCATACAAGTGAAGTAGATTTGGTATACATTAGATGATGTAAATTACAACATGACATTAATATTAATACAAAAATGATATTTTTTTTATCAGAATTTTTTTTTATGGAAGAGGTTTGATGACACCTTTCATTTCCCATATAAGAGACTACCGATAGGAAGAGGTTGATTTATCTATCATATTTAGCTCAGTATGTATGGTACATGTGTATATGATATTTCCAATGTGTATTATTTTTATTGTGACTACTTAATCACTCTATTGTAACTGTTGATGCTTTGGTTATAAATTCTAAACATAATTTTTCCATGGTATTTCATAATTGTACTCAAATAAATGTCATATTTGATGGTAAGGGTATAATACTTGATAATTTGAATACCTACACATCCATGCTATTGTACCCTTATTTCCCACCAAAAAATTTAGGCCCCACCTTACATTTTTGGTGTGAATGAAATCTTGTTTACTAAGATTGACTGAGTTAAAAAGATGAATGGTAATCAAGTCTAAATTTATTTTAATTTCCATCTTGTAACCATGTAGGTGGATTGAAAATATTAAGATAATATCTCATATAGACAGAAATGTAAGTGAGCGAAAATGAGGAAGTTTTTTTTGGAGAATGCAAAGAATAATAGGATAGGTTTGAATTTTGGTCATGGAACCAGATCAAAATTCATTGGTTTTAGTATTGTCATTGCTCTCAAGGAAAAACCAAGAGAAAATTAATTTCCCGAAGGTGCCAACAAGAGCTCTACAAAAACCAATCCCTGTGTTGGTCTCCTACAACATTGCAATGGCAAAAGGACTCTGGCCGAGGGAAAAGGCATCTATGTCCACATCATCAAAACTGGAGCCGAAGAAGCTACTGTACTATCTCTGGGAAATCATCTTCGTCACATGTATTCCAATTTCTAGAACGTGGAAGATGCATGCCAAGTATTTGAAAAAAAGCAATGTATGTGAAATATGGGCGGTTGGAGAATGCTTGCAATTTGTTTGACAAAATGAATGAAAGAGATGGAGTGTCCTGGAACATGATTATTTTTGGGTATGCGAAGCATGGGTTGGATGAAGAAGCCTTGAAACTTCATCAAAAAATGTATCATTTTGTAGATGAGTATCCTCTTGCAAGTGTACTTAGTTCTTATGCATGCTTACCTGATCTACAAAATGGCTGACAAATCCATGCTTCTATGATTAAAGGGGGTTTTGAGTCAGAAAATTTTGTGGAGACTGCCCTCATGGACATGTATGCAAAATCTGGATGCATCGAGTATGCTTGGTGCATCTTTGAGAAGATGCATGAACAAGATGTAGTATTATTGACAAGCATGATTGTTGGGTATGCTTATTGTGGAAATATGGAACATGCACACCATGTTTTTAATGAAATGCCTAAGAAAAATGTATTTACATGGAATGCAATGATAATAGGATATGCACATAATGGGCTAGGTGAAAAGGCTCTGAAATTACAATGGAAGATGCAAAGAATTGATAATGAGATAGACAGTGTTATTATTCTTAGAAGGAGGTGAAAATTTATATTACTCCAGCACTCTACTCTTTCATGGCCAAGAGGGTTACTGAACAAAACTGCTCCCATCAAAGGGTTTTGTAGTGACCTTGTTACCTTGTTGGAGGCATCCAATTATTTGGATGTGTGACCTGTGAAAAAGAAAGGAGTAGAAACAAGATTCCAAGGGGATATTTCAGTGAATATTGGAGGCCAAGCACCCTCCTGTTTGTACCATTACTGTTGACTTTGTATGCCATTAGTTTAAGGATTAAAATTGAATTCTGGGCAACAAATTCATTCCTATATTATTGTTGGAACGATCTCTGAAATGGACTGATATTTAAATGTAGAAGAATGGAAGGTTCCTCTAAACTTTTCTTGTAATATATGTGTTTGGTTGTTGACAAAGTTTGAAGGGGGATGATATTATTTATTGAGTACTATAACAATCCATATTAATGTCTTGGTTCACAATGAAAGACATCAATTGCTGGTTTCTTATTTACTTGTGAAGTCTGTGCATTTCTTGACCATTGTGCAAACATGTGTCACTAATTTGTAGTGGTTATGAGTCTTAGTTTTGGTACTATGCATTTCTTGTTGGTGTAAAAAGAAAAAAACTAAACTTACAATATGTCAATGAAGTAATTGAATATTTTGGAAACAATTTTGTCAAAAATAGTTTGAAATTGCATCTTTGTTTGTAAGTTTTAAGAGGGAAGATTGTGTGGATTCTAAGGCTAGATCTTTTCCCGGAAAAGTATCTTCACATTGCTCTTATAACCAAGTCCATATACCACTTTGAAAGCATAGGATAGGCATGTATAAAATCTTAGACTTTGAATAATCTCTCAGTATTGTTATTGTTGGCGCAATTTTATAAAATTTTTCTTTTAATAAAGAGAGGAATTGAGTTAAAGTCTTTTCATATGGGCACTATTTAAATGATGATTTTTCCTTCAAGTAAACGTAATGAAGATCACCTACAACAAAATTCTCATTATATACATTTGAAAATATCCCTCACTAAATAAATTTTCTTAAACTCAAAAGTTTTGGCAATTTGTTTAGATATTTCAACATATAGGGCTACCACTTTGGTTGCATCCTTATGAATTTCTTGTTACTTCTTCACATATTTCCTTGATTGAAATAATTACATATATCAACTAGAATTGTTGGTATCTATGACTTTTCTCTTATTTGACATCTCGCAGTTTTTTATTTGGCTCTTAATTTAGCATATCTCGAGACTACATTAGATGCTATTAAAAGTAGGCATCCAAAAATCACAAGCTCGTGGGAGTTATTTTCATATAATTACAAGGAAAAATCACCTTCTTTCAATCTTGCTTAGGTTATATCTCATATTTATTGACTAAAATTGAGTTGAAGGGTTTTTCTTGTTATTCATTGTTCAATGATAAATATAATTTGTATGTTTTCTTCCCAACCCCACTCAATAAAAAACTATTTTAAAAAAGGGGTTTGCTTGCCCATTTGTCAATATAAAATAATTAGCAATGACGAACAACTAAGTATGAATACAATTACAATGGATCCATAATTCTAGTGGTTCATATTTGATTTCTTGCATCACTCAGGAACATATCTCACTTCCCGTGCACATTATAGCCTTAAAGGGTTCATCAATGCTTTTATTGGATACTGTGTGGATTTGACTATTCATACATGTATTTTTTTCCATTTTCCCCATCTATTTAGACAAATAGCAAAAGAACAACATTATTCTAGGGAATGTTGATGATATACATGTACAAGAAGGACAATTTACCCTACAAACACTAGTTGAGCTTCATTTGGCTTTGAAAGATGGAGAGCAAGGAGACACTTTTGATCCAACCTACACCCGACACTTGCAAGTAGAACTGCATATGGAATCTAATATCTGACCTGCACTAGGAACCCCATGAATTACACATACATTGCAACCCAACTTGTAAATCAGTGATCTGATTTTGAATTTGGACCCAGTTTGCTTAAAGATTGCAACCTGATGTGAAAATTCATTCTTGCAACTAGATATTACTTTTGTTCCCTACAAATTATTTTCCCTATCCCTGGAATTTGCAGTGCCTCCCATAACTTGCTTATCTCATATTTACTTGTGATTATGTGTCTAAATTCCTTGTATTGAATCTTTGGCATTGGAAAATATTAATAAAGTGAAACCTTCAGAACCACACAATGATCTTGACCCACTATGGAGTCCAATCACTTAGGATTTTGATGGATAAAAAAGACAACTATTGAAAATAGAAACTCTGAGGTGTAGTAACATGATAGATAATTATAGAGTTGGTACGATGTTGAAGCACAATTTTGTTTTTTTTCCCATTTATGTCCATTGTGTGGTTTGACGTTATATGTTTTAGGGATGTTGAGTTCATGCTACAAAAAAGACAGAGGATAAAGTTGAAAGTATTTTCATTTTGAATCACAATTTCATTTCCTTTCTTTGTGTCCATTGTGTGGCTTGATCATACATTTCTGAGATGATGAGTTCATTCTATAAGGAGATGGGTGAGAGTCCTTTGCATTTGACATGATTTTAATTTAATTTTACCTTCTTATGCAGAGGAATTTTGCTGAGAGCATCGATGGATATTCCATATTGTGCTACCTTCTTCAAGTATATATCGTGCATAAGATTTTTTTACCATTGTTCAAGTCAATATGAAGTTTGCACACAGTGATGCTTTTATTTCTTTGTGTACAAGAATAAAATATGGAAAATGAGAAAAAGGTAACCTACAAACAATCATAAATTATGGGTATGGTCCATTTAGAATTTTAAATTTTGGAGCATTACAAGTTATTTTTCTTACTTTCCCATGCTTCTTATCTTGTTGCTTCCCTATCTTCTCGAGTAGGTTTGTGATTTATAGCCAAAAACCAACACTGATGAAATTAAATAGGCTATGTCCTTTTAGATCAAATACATATTTCTACTACTTTTTAGCCAATTTGTGCATTGGCATTTTAGGGAGTTGATAGTTTTTAAGAAAACAATTTTTGAACTCTACAACAATCTTAATGTGTGCGTGTGATACTAATTAATATGCTTCAAATAGATCACTCTTAAAAAGTAACATATATGGATATAAAATAAGAAATTTTTTGAAGGACATTTCAAGTGATATTAAGTTGAAGATCAGGGTGAAACTTTACATGCATGTGACATGCGTAGGTGAACTATACAATTCGAAGAATATTGAACCCTGGCTTGCATGGAAGTGGGTATGGATGATGATACAAAACCATAAGGATTTTTCAAAATTTCGGATCTAGCCGAGAAACAACATGCAAACTGTATCAGAGCTTCATCTTGGCTAGCTGTGGGGAAGCTAGCAAGATCGTCGAGGTTTTAATGATGTATGCATAGTGTTGGAAATATTGTGAGGGGGGTGAATCAATATTTCTTTTCAGTTGTTGTTTTTACCAGTTAAGATCACTTATAATTAGAACACATAATGAACATCAAGAATAAATACTTTTGTTAATAAGGAACAACAAGGACTTCAATCCTCTTCTTTTCAATAAATCAAGTACAATAGAGTGTAGGGCTTCAACCCTAGATGAAGACACCAATCTCCATTCACCCAGGATCCAACATGTACTTTTCCAAGCAACGACTTGGACTTCATGAGGCTCCAGCCTCTAGGGCTCCAACCCTATCTACCCAAGGATACAACCTTGTCACTTTGAGGAACCAACCTCTAGGGCTCCAGCCCTATCTCTGCTATAAGCTCCAACCTGGTCTTCTTGAGGACTCTTATCCTTTAGGGCTCCAACCCATGACTTCAATTATTCAATATGAATTCAATTATTCTTCATGGATCCAAATATCTTTTGCAACAAGCGTTGACAATATCTTCACCTTCAACACTTCCCTCAAACAATCCAAGGCACTTAGCTCATCAATGACAACTTTGTCTTCTTAGAAGTTGTCACTAATGCTCTTCATGTCACCTTAAAAATTTCTCCAAGGTTACCTCATGATGACTTCAACAATGTATCATGGTCTCCAAGGGTGTCTTGAAGATCAGCTTCTACATTGCTTCCCAACAATATGTCTTCAAGTCTACAAGGGTCTACCCAAAACTTCTCCAATTCTACTCATATAGTGTTCAATAATTCTTCTCAAAGGTTGCTATAAAAAGGTTCAATTAATATTCCTCAAGGGATGCTCAAACCTTATGTTCTCCAAGTCTTCAAGAGTTGAATAACCATAGGTTTGAGTATTTATGTTACTATAGTTTTGATCCTCCTTAATTATCCTTCCACAAGCCTAACAGATACGGCTGCAAAGTCTGCAATTCCATAGGTTACTATGGTATCCTAGCTGTAGTGATAGTTATCATTGGTTTTAGCTCCTTTGCACAAGTCTATAATGTAGTCCAAGCTTAAATCAAGGTAGACTGCACAAGTCTTAAATGTAGACTGTGAATCAATGTGCATGCAAAACAACAACCTTGCACAATATGTTGTGGGGATTGGAAAACAGACCATTATACACAAATCAAGAGAGGCTAACCAACAAGACAATATGTCTAAATTAAAAGGGAATGAGAGTTTTGTGAATTTCCAGAGTAGAGATGATACTAGGTATATCACAAGTGTACCCTCACACAGGTCCACATCATCAATGAATCTTTTAAAAAAGGCAAACAGATGCAAGTGGCCAATTGTGCATCTAAAGCTTGTCAATGCCACTAATTTACCATAGATTAGTTCTCAACTTAGACGATCCTTAAATGACTTGAAGAGCTTAAGGTGTGAAGAGAATGCCTTGACTTCCATTAGGGCAATTTTGAGGCCTGAAATAGGCCTCCTAAGGAAATTATAAAATAATAGTGGAAATAATTAAGTAAGTTTACAATACATCATCAAATTTTGGAGGGAAAGAAGAAAAAACTATTTTTTAAACTCGTATTTTTAACTTATCTCCCTATGGGTTTACTCAAATTGCGAGCAAAAGCATGCGTTGGATGCAAAAGTTGATTCCTCACCCAAGGACTACCCATGTTGCATACTTTTGATGGACCCTTCAATAGGAAAAATGAAAAATACATGAAAAACATGATTGCAATCACGTTTTTTCATGTATATCTCATATTTTGTGTAGCAAGGTCCATCGAAAGTATACAATATGGGTACTCCTTGGATGAGGAATTGAATTTTTCATCCAACAAGTACTCCCACTCAAAATTTGAGTAAAATATTAGGGACATAAGTTGAAAATATGAGTTGAAAATTAGTTTTATTATTTTATTATTTTCTAATATTTTTACTCTTTTACTCGAAAAATGGTGAATCACCCCCCATGGTTTACATCATCATCTTGAATCATATTGGTTCTCGTAAAGTTTATTTTGGTTGTACATTTTTCTTAGGAGGCCCATTTTAGACCTCAAAATTTGCCTAATGTCACTATGTTGATGGATGCTTAACAAAACAGATAGAGACTAAGGTATTTCATCACTCAAGAAGTAAGAGACTAGAGATAGACAACTCTGTAATTAATTCTAATTTCAAGCTCCAAGTGGTATTTTTACTCCAACTACAAAAGCACGGAGTGAAAAAATCAAATCTCCAGTTCATAATGAGGATTCTACTATAGAAATTGGCATTGATTCCTTTGTAGGTATTTTTGAAAGTACAAATGCCATGCAATCTGGTGCTTTAGACCATGCTACACCTGTAGCTGAAGATAGAACATGTGTAAATCATAGTGTAGGTTTAGAGAATTTAAAATGAAGAGACCCCATTTATGTTTCAATGGAGTCAGTTTCATCGTTTCATGACAACCCTCTATATACCAAAATTGATGGGAATGTGGACAATATACTTGTATCAGGAATTATGAGCAAAGAACAATGTTGTCAATCTGATTCCAATCTAATATTGGAAGCACATGACCAGAGACATGCTTGTACTGAACATTGTGATTTACCTCAGAATGGACATCCCTCTTATGAACAAGTAGGAGAACATGCATTTGGATATTCCAAGCAAGCAATTTCACATCCTCCTAAAAAGGATAAAGAAAGAGTGGAAACTGGTTATGATTTGTTGTTGGTTAGAAATAATAGCTCCCTACAGATCTCATTTGATACAGTTATCTCAGACGATGATGGTAATAGTCAAGAAAGGGTGGAAGATGGACTGTAAGAAAGTGACAGTAGCTGTCAGATTGAAGCTACACCTTCCCTTGTTGATTATATTAATCCAGAGATGTTGATAGAGCCTTCTATGTTTTCCACATCATAAGAGGATACTCAGAGCAAAGATGTAAGCACAAAACATCTTGAGCTAGACACTTGTAAGGATGAACCTGCTCCTGTTTAGCAAGGTATGCTCCCGTCTACATTCTTTATGGTCCACTAATGGTTCCACATGTGAAACCCATGGTTTACTCATCTTGTATTTCTAGTTATTTGTTTCCTTTAAGTTGAAACAATTAGTAATTGGTTGAATCTAATTTACTAGTATAAGTGGGTAATCATACTTGCAAATAGCATGTTTGTTCATATGGTATGTCAAATGCAATTTAGAAGTTGACTATCACACATGTTGTTTGGAGGGAGATTAAGATAGATTAACAATGTTACTCTGTTTGACCTTTAACTATGCTTATACACTTTAACGTTTCTATTCTCTTGTCCCATGGTCCTTTGAAGAGTTCATAAAAACCATATTTTTGGTTTCTAGTTACAGTTAAACTGTGGAACTTACCCATCCCGAATATTTCACTTATTGTGTGTTCCCTAGTTTACCATAGTTTTTCTTAGCTTTGAGAATCCTATATGTGAAGTTGTTTTATAACTATATTCAAAATTAGGAATCTTTACCTATTCCTGAATCTCATTGACATGTCGATTTATTAAATGAAATAGGCACGTGTTGTTCTTATTTTAGTCTGCTCCAAATTATACTCGTGCATTTTTGTTATATTGTTTCACATTCATGCAAAGAGAATAAAGAGCTAGGATGTAGACTTTAGATTGTCCCAGAGAGAGTTTTGAAATGAACCCTACTAAGGTAGAGAATAGGTAGGGATCCAAGCTTCTTAGAAACAAGCAGGTCACAAGATGCATGCTGTCAACAATCCACTTTTCTTTGTCAAAGTAGTGTCTTTAAATAAATGTAACTAAATAAACCTATGAATATAGAGAATAGGCAGGGATCTAATATATTTAGGTTGGCTTTGAGGCTTGTACTGTGGATAGTTCATTTTTCTATGTCAAAGCGAATTTGTGTGGTTCAATAAAACCAAGTTTACCACTTTCAAGTTGTTTTTTTTTCAAGAAATGTAACATTTCTTTAAATATTCCCTTCCATGAGAAGTGTCTTTAATTCTAATAGAAGAAAAGTAAATTTCTATTTTGAGTTGCACTAGAAGTAGAACACTCTTTTGATCAATGTTGACTGAAGCTAGAATGCTCAAAGTTTGGATATGGTTGAATTGAAGGGCATTCAATTAGCATCAATCAAGGGCATATGGATTGTGGGTTTTAGATATATAAGTGAAACAAGTTCATTCCTAGTTCCCTACCACTTGGTAATTCCTGACACTAAGTCCACTATTGCCAAAATTATTAAATGAAATCTAGTGTGTATGAGATTCATTTCATATCGTGACCTCACTTTTATCATCACCAATAAAGTTAAAGAAATTAAGGATCTATACTTTCATTGTTGCCAGGATAGTGTCTCAAGACAAAGACCAAGAAGAAATATATGGAAAAAAAGTGGAGGAGAAAAAATATTTTGTGGTATGTGAAATTCTATTCGTCAAGTATCATAGAGTCAAGTTTTAACGGGAGAGAAGGAAATTAGAGTGTCTCAAGTTTCAAAAAACTTGGATGTCTTCAATATAGTGCAGTATGTTGCAACATATACTATGTTCTATACTGATTTAACATTTTTGAAACAAACCCAAAATTGGTATCAGAACTTTATTTATTTGAATTGTATTCATTGGATATCAAAAA
>APFE030354487.1:0-17399 GCA_000404065.3 Pinus taeda | reverse complement strand
ATAGAAGAATCCCTAGAAGACTTGATTGAAAATTGTGTGGCACTCTAAGAAGAGTCTAAAAAGTTCTAAACTTACTACAATTATTAGAAAAACAAAATCTTCATCATAATCACCTTGAAGAAGACCGATATTCCTCTATATCTCAGTATAGACCTAGATCAATTTTTGAGCAAATTTTGGAAGGGTAGATATCATCTATAGTCAAGGTAATTATTGTGAACTCTCATAGCTACCCTATACTCCTCACAAGTTTGATTTTGTGAAGTCGAGAAACTGTGGCACAAGAGTGTAGTAACCAAACATATATATACTTGTTCTCTAAAGCACAAACAATCAATGAAGAGATTTGACCTTCAAGTGGTCTAGTATAAGAATCAAATTTATGAATATATAAGTAAGAAGTCTATTCATTGCGTGATTCATACATGTCCTCCGGTGTTTGGGAAAAGGTTGTTTTGATAAATTATGAGTATATATTTTTCATCCTTATCATTTCAAGAGAGATTCAAAAGAAAAGTTATGAACATACTTGTATTTTGAATGTCCTACTTGAAAGGGGTCATTTGGAAGTAATCAAAAAAAAATTGAGAAGAAACATTCTCCCACAAAGTTTGTCTTTGAATCTAAAATAACCATGGAGGAATCTCAAGAATTGAATTTGGAAAAAATTTTGGACAACTTGAGGAAGGAAATTTGGCTCATCCTAGCCATCATTCAAGTGTTGAAACTTTTCCATCCAAGATGTCTTAATTTTGCAAGGAAAGCAACAAGCTCGAAGGGACTTCTAATTACCGAGGGTGGAGGAAGAGGATATACTTCATCCTCATCGAGAATGATGTTATGGATTATGTTCTAGACAATGTTATAGAACCAAAGAAGAAGGATAGAGATGCATGGAAAAATACTTCAAAGGTGATATTAGGGCTCAGAGGATATTGGTGGAGTCAATTAAAGATACCATTATCCATTTTGTGGGAGAATTAATTAAGGCAAAGGACATCTATGAGATATTGAATAATATGTATTCAGTGAGCACCTCAGATCAAAATATTGCACTAAGGAGCAAGTTGTACAAAGCAAGAATTATTTTTAAAGAAGACATTGCATCCCATTTCATTAATATGTATCAACTAAGTGATCAGTTGCATGCTCTTGGTGAAAATATTATTGATGCAGAAATGACATCTTGCGTTCTCAATGCACTTCCTCTAGAATGAAACTCCTTTGTGACCAACATATACTCAAGAAATGAAACAACTAGATTCAATGAGTTTTGGTCCCAATGTGTGATGGAAGAATCTCGAATGAAGGAAAAAGAGGAAATTAATCCTCTTGGAAAGTCTCAAGCTTATGCAGCAAGGATGAAAACATTGGGAAATGAAAGTTTGAAAGTTATCATCATCCAGTGAAGAAGGTTGATGTATCAAATATAATATGTTTCAAGTACAATGAGCTAGGTCAATTTTGAAGGGATTTCCTGAAACCTATGAAGGAATCCAACCAAAGGAAGGATGGAGCACATGTAGCCGAAGAAGTCAATGAACTTGAGAAAAAGAAGGCAAAATAAGAATATCCTAGGGATCTCTTCTTCTAAAATGACTCCATCATGATGATTTTGTACAGTTATAGTAGGACATGTAGTTACATTGGTAGAATGCACAACATCATGGTTTTTGTATATTATTTAACGATTTTATGGTATATATGTTGTTCACATGTCACATCAGTTATCTAGAAAGAATAAAATTCATCTTTCAAATTGATTAAAGAATAAATATGAGCATTTAAGGATCCCTTATGTGATGACATGTACTAATTTATTTTAGGAAGAATGACCATGATGGTATCACACTATTGTTTGTTTTCTAACTTGTAGTGAGCTTCTTGGAAGCTTGATTGATTCAATTGCAGCATTAAATATCTCACCCGGGAGATGAGAATAAGTTGGTAAAAGGCTAGATGATTGGCTTAGACATGCTGATGATGTTCCGCTAAAGAAGACTATGATGATGAGTGGAGAAATACCATGATGATGACGAAAAATCCATGATATGACCCTACATACCGAAAGAATACTTGTTTTAGGATGATGATGACTTAGATAAGTGATTTTGGCACTTAGTCTAAAGAATTTGACACATTACACAATGACAACAGGTTGCAAATGGTTCAATAATCATGTCTTGATAGATCACTTTCCCAATGTTCAGAGGGAGCCATGTTTAAGCCCCATGATGATTGATTACAACTGATGTATATTGATGATATGGAAAGGGATGGTATACCTCGTCCCAACAATAAATCTACTGATGAAAAGATCTCCTCAATGTGAAAAAATTGAATTCCCCACATATATTAATGATGAGCTATGAGTAGCTAATGTAATGATCTTGGAGATCTAGTAGATGTTTATGGATGTATCTCTCAGTTGAGAGGTGTTGGAAAAATTAACTATGCTCGGTCTTTAATAATGTACTTGAGCCATTATGTAATGTATTTATCAAAAGAATAAATAAAATATTTTTTTATTATTATTATTATTATGACTTATTAAAGCATGGGTTTCATGCTCGGGTCACCATGTTTTAGGTAAAATTCCCCATTAAGGACTTCTAGGATTTATTCTGAGTCTACATAATTATTGTACATTTAAAGAGACCCTTCTTGGGATTTTGAATCATGTAAAAAGGTTAAGTATCGAGTTAAATACGAATTATGTAACCTCCACACCATTTCGGCCTAAGGGAAGATCATGTCGGCCTAACACCCTATTCAACCCCACAAGAATCCTATAAAAGGAAGGACATCAAATTCATTTGGAGCATCAATTCTCATTAAGTTCAAATTCTATCTATTGTGTAGAAGTGCGAAAATCAGTTTGTTGGGCATAAATGTGAAGTGAGTAGCTGGGAAAATCTATTTTTGGGAAGCCAAAGTGAATGTGTGTTTGGGTGAGTATAAGGAGTCAAGGAAAATCAACATTTTGGTGGTGGTATCACTCTATTTCATGCTCTAGATTGGGAGATCAAAGTCTTCCAAGTTGGACTGTTGTCGAAAGTTGTTAGTTGTTGTAAGTTGTCGCATAGTCGAAGTTGTTGGGGAGAGGTAAATCTTCTGGAGGTTGACTTGGTGTGGATGGAAGGTTTGGTCAAGGTCTAGGGTCAAGAGTCTCAAAAAATACTATTGAAAGGAATAATTACTTTGAATGGGTTTTCCGCTCGAGGGGGGTTTTGCCCTCGCATGTGCCTACATCTTGTGTTCATTGTTTTATGTGCTTCTAATTTTGGTAATTGCTTGGTGAACTAAAAAAAGAAGATATAAATAATCATAATAATAATAATAATAAACATCACAAGTAATTATCAAGATCAAGAAAATCTTTACCACCTTTCTGATTTTCCAACATAGTGTCAGAGGTTTGGTGAAGAAAGAAGAAAAGGTAGATCTATACATAGGCACTATCTCAGGGAAGGAGTCTATCATATTCAAGGAAGATGTCTAAATCTATCAGGGGTAAGAACAAGCATGAAGGAGCATCTAACTTCATATCCTGGAAGAAGAGGATTGACCTAATCCTCGAGAAGAACAAGGTGTTGGATTTGGTAAAAGGAAATATAAAGAAGCCTACTAAAGAAGAGAGTGATGCCGACAAAGCGAAATTCAAGGATCTAGAATTGGTGGCTATGACTTTGATGGTAGAAGGGATACAATACACTCTTGTCCCATTCATAGCTAACATCAATCATGCTTAGGAGATTTATGAAGCCTTGTCGAAGTTTTTCACTATCAAGAAAATTGGTCAAGTAGAAAGTTTGAAGAATGAGCTGAGGAATACGAAGATGACTAAAGAAGATATTGTTGCAACCTTCTTTGTAAAGAAACCTAGACTCAGGGATTATATTTTAGCCATCGATGAGATTATTCCAGAAAAAGAATTGGTGATCACGGCTATATTAGGATTTCCACCCTCTTGGGGTGCATTTGCTTCAGGTCCCAACAATTGGAAGGTAGCTCCCACCTTTGAAGAATTATGGACTGCATGTAGCCAAGAATAATTAAGGATATATATGGTTTTCAATCTTGAAGAAGTATCAAATTCTTATGTTTCTCATCATAAAGGAAAGAGATCGAAGGGATGAAGGAATAAAGTTGACATGTCTAAGATAGAGTGCTATCAATGTCATAAGAAAGGTCACTACAAGTGTGACTACCCTGAGAATCCAAGGAATAAGAAGAGAGGAAGAGATCAAGCCAAATTTGCTGAAGGAGACTTAAAGAAAGTCAAGCCTAGAGAATATGACATTAGGGGCTTACACTATTAAGTCATTTTCTTTACATAACGTGTTTTATATGTTTTAGATTTTAGAGATTTTTAAAATATCTTTGGAAAAGACATTTTTGTATTGATAGGTTTCCCTCAAGCTTTAGAGGGAGCTCTCAACAACTCTCAAACATAAGTATCTCGTCTTTTTTGTTTTGAGTTCATGTGCTCATTTAGTTTTGATTATTTTAAATACTAATCACCTTTCTCCCTTGGTTGTCTTGGTTAAGAAAAACAACTGCAAGAAGGAGGATCTCTCATGACAAGGTTAGTTAAGAAACAAAGGTATGCTTTGAATACATTGATTGGATTATTAATTTGATGATCTATTACTAACTTGTTTATGACTAGTTGTATTGAATTCTAGTGATTCTTGTTTGGGTGGTTCATCTCTGGATAAATCTACCCACCCCACTCATATTCTTGATTGACTCTGTAGAACCCTAGATAGATTTGGGAAAACCCTAACCGAAGGGTATGCTAATGTGAATGCTTTAAATCCTAAAGCTGCTTAGGGCGATTGTGAAATGCTAGTTGAAGTTTTATTGATGATGTCTTGTTTGGGATTTTGGTGTGATCTGGAAATCCTAACTTGTTACTGTTGAATGATGAGGTCTAAAATCCCAAACCTTTGAATTTTTGTTAATGTTGGGCTTTCTATGTTTCTATATTGGAACCCTAGATCATTAGGGTTTGGTGGAATGTGTGATTCTACATTGGAACCCTAACTCATTAGGGTTTGGTGGAATATGTGAGAAAGACCCTTACATTGTCTTAAAAATGTTTCTTTTGGTATGTGTGTGTTTGTCTCATCAAACCCTAGTGTAATCAAAATAATTGTGTGTCTAACTCTTATTTGATATTGTTGTGAAGTTGGGTTTGACTAACACATGAATAATATGTATTTTCATGATGATATCTAAGAATATAGAGACATGTCCTTTGATTGAAATCATAGTTTTGTCTAGGTCATATGTATTAATGTTGTTGGACATATGATATACTTATGTATGGTTATGAATTCCTAGATATGTGTGTTGACCTAGTCCTTGATGGTCATGAGTTTTAGGATTTAATGGAAGTCCTTGTTTGAGATTCTAGGATGATGATATATGGAAAATCTAGGGTGTTATAAGCTAAACCCTAGTGAAGTTAAAATTGTCTAGTATGTGTGATATAACAATCTGAAATCTATTAATGGATCGTTGGAAATGAAAATATAGGTTTTAGCAGTTAAATCCTAGTAGTGACATTGTCTAGTATGAATATAACAATCAGATATTTATGTATGTAATGATTGTTGAGACTATGAAAATGTAATTCTAAGGTTTTGGAATTAAACCTTAGGTAAAAGTGACAAATATTTGGAATATGTTTTGGATTTAAACCTTAGTTGAAGTAGAAATCTCTGATGAATGTTAACTATGTGATAATTTTAGATTTGTGAAGAGATTGTTGAAATTGGAATTTTGGTTGAGTTTGACAATTGCTTAGAAATCTAGGGTTTGAAAACTAACCCTAGTGGTAGTTTTTCATGATAGAGACTGATTGATGGTTAATTGAAAATCTAGGGGTTTGGAACTAACCCTAGTGGACGTTGGTTAGGTTAATGACTAGGCTTTGATTGATTATTTTGTGTGAAATATAGGATTTGTATGAATCCCTAGTGAGAAGTCTAACATATATGTTTTGAAAGGTTGTTAGATACTTTGAAGATCTATATGTGTGTAAATGATTTCTAGGTTTTTCTATATGTTGTAGTACGGTATGTCATACCTTTGGAAGACATTTTGAAACCTTAGATGCAATGAATGTTGTTATGAAATAGTTTAGGGTGTATAAAGTCCCTAGCAACATGTTGAAGAGTATATTTCTTTTGTTTGGGTATCTAATATGAATAAATTTGAAATGCTTCTGTGATTATGATATGGATAACATCGTGCTTCTATAGTTTTGGTTGTACTTGTTATTGAAGTTATGCAGGTACACAATCCTCAACTTGGTGAATGTGCTCATTGAGGTGATAAGCATGATGGGGATAATGATAACTCTGATGAAATGGTTGGAATCCATGAAATATTCTTTGATGTCAAAAAGAATAAGTTGATCTCCTGGAGGAAGCATGAATATAAAAGATATCCCTAAGATGAAGAAGGAGTTTGGATAAAGAGGTGCTTCTTGGTTGAGAGGGAGTGATAGATATGGTTCTCTGCTTCATGTGTCATGCAATAGACTAGGACTAACAGTTGTAAGTCTGAGTGAAGGTCATGAACAGGAAAAGGAAATTGGAGAATGCATTTTGAAATGTTGCTGAAAGAAGGAAAGCAGGATCCGACTGAAGAATATGTTGTCACATATGAAGTAGGAAGCAAAATATATGGTTGAGGAATCTTCTATCAAATATTTGGTTGATAGTCCTACTATGGAAAGTTGAAAAGAAACATATGTTGCCTGGAAGACCCCAAAAATTTTTATTTTATTATGTACATGTGAAATTATATTATTGATTGGGGTTGTGTTTGTACAAGTGAATCTCTTGAAGGATTTGATAGCATGTTGGTTACCAATCAGTTTGATTGGGATAGATTGGTCATTCTTGATCTGTTGGATCAAGGGGCGTTGAGGCTTTGCGAGTGAATCATTTCCTGGCGAGACATTTAGATGAAACTTTGTGTTGATGTATGAGTCCCTGAAGTTGGAAAGGTAGTGTTGATTATTGAGCTTTGTTTTGGATACACACCTGGATTTTTGGGTTGATGGTTAGCAAGTAAGCCCGATGGTACCTAGAGGGGTTGAAATCTTGAGTCCACCTTACTCCCACTTGGATAGATTTTCCTGGTCAAGAATCTAGTCCATGGCATTGTGGTGCTTAAATTGTTAAGTGACTGGTTGGATAGATTACCCTGGTCATATACCCAGTCCATGGCCTTGCGGTGCCTAAAGTTCTTCATGGTTCGTGTAGTTTCATATCTTCCATTGTATATGTACATTATGAATACCTCCTTAGTTAAGAGGGGGTGTTGGAAAAAGTAACTATGTTCGGTCTTCAATAATGTACTTGAGTCATTATGTAATGTACGTGTCAAAAGAATAAATAAAATAATAATTATTTTTATTATTGTGACTTATTAAAGCATGGATTTCATGCTTGGGTCAACATGTTTTAGGTCAAAATGTACATTGAGGACTTCTGGGGTTTATTATAAGTCTACAGAATTATTGTACATTTAAAGAGACCCTTCTTGGTCTTTTGAATCATGTAAAAGGATTAATTATTAAGTCAAATACGAATTATGTAACCTCCACACCATGTTAGCCTAAGGGAAGATCATGTCGGCCTAAGACCCTATTCGACCCCACAAGAAGCCTATAAAATGAAGGACATTTTATTCATTTGGAGCATCACTTCTCATCAAGTTCGAATTCTATCTACTAGGCAGAAGTGTGAAAATTTGTTTGCTAGGAAGAAGTGTGAAGTGGGTAGCTAGGAAAGTCTGTTGTCAGGAAGCCAAAGTGAATTCGAGTTTAGGTGAGTCTAAGGAGTTAAGGAAAATAGAAATTTTGGTGGTGATCTCACTCTGTTTTGTGCTCTAGATTGGCAGATCGAAGTCTTCCAGGTTGGACTGTTATCGAAAGTTGTTAGCTGCTGCATAGTCGAAGTTGTTGGGAAGAGGTCAATCTTCTGGAGGATAACTTGGTGTGGAGGGAAGGTTTGGTCAAGGTCTAGGGTGAAGAGTCTCAAATAATACTATTGAAAGGAATAATTACTTTGACTAGGTTTTCCCCTCGAGGGGGGGTTTTTCCCTAGCATGTGCCTACATCTTGTGTTCATTATTTTATGTGATGCTTCTTTTGGTAATTGCTTGATGAACTAAATAAATAAGATATAAATAATCATAATAATAAGAAACATCACAAGTAACTATCAATATTGAGAAAATATTTACTGCCTTTCTAATTTTCCAACAAGAGGGAGCTATGGTTGCATTCCCTATGCAAAGGGAATAGGTATATCCTCTCTATTTGAGAGAGATTGATGATGTTGGACACCCATCCCTGGTTAGGAGGGAGTGGAGAACATAGTTCTCTAGTTCATGTGTCATGCACTAGGCCAACACTGACAGTCGTAAGTCTTAGTGAAGGCCATGAAGGGAGAATGGCATCCAGAGGATTGGGTAGGCATCTGAGACTGATACTCCTTGAGGATTGAGAATCCAAGAGAGGTAGTACTCTCATGAATCACACTCTTTGAGGACCTGGCAAAGTATCCAAGATAAGAGTGGGTTAAGAGGACCAATATTATTTGAGGATTGGGAATCCAAGATAAGAATAGTCCTAGAGGGACATACCTTATGAGCACCCTGGTGGGGTATGTGCCCTGAGAGGTAGTGTGTTTTCCCACGTAAAGCCTCCCATAATTGTGCTCTAACATATAGAGAGATAGAGCTTGTCAGTCAAGGTCTTACATATGTGACATTTGATAATGCTAATTATGATGATGGTGATGCTTAAGATGGCTTACCAATTTGACTCTTGTTATGAGAACTTCTCAAGGTTGTACTGCCCATGTACCTAGTGTTGTCAATTATGAATACTTCCCTAGTTAAGAGGGATTGTTTTAAATGGTAACTAACTTCAATCTTCATAATTTTCTATGTACCATGACTTGATGTAATCAATGTACTTGTCAAAATAATGAATAAAGTTATATTTCTGCAAAAGGAATTTATTTATTCAATAATGGGTTTCTTTCCCATTGATTATTTTATCTTAGGTTTAGCACCCATTGTGTTCTCTAGAGTTTGACAAGGTCAAAGTCAAGGTCATGATTTAAAGTCCCTTGGAGGGCTCTTGAATCAATGTAAAAGAAATATTTTTAAGTGTAAAATGTGATATAGAAGCTACCAAGTGATGGGTCAACCATCCCATCAAGTTGGTCCCATAAGAGGCACTTGAAACCCACCAAAATACTATATAAAGGAGAGGTATTCAACCTCATTTGAGTCATGCAAGTAATTCAGTCTCTTCAAGAAGTATGAGGCGAATTCAGAGTGAGAAAGAGGAGAAGGATAGTGAGGAAAGGAAGAAGGTCTATTTGTTTGGCTTGGGCATCAATTCATTATTTGGCAAGCTCACATGCATGGGAAGAAAGCTATCTTTATTCAGATTTCGAGTTAGAGAAGAGTAGTAGACCTAGTTATAGAGAGAAACATTGTTGTTTGGGTGGTTTTCCTATCACTTGGTGAGTTTTCTTGATCAAACGTCTTGGAAGTCTTCCTTGAATTTCTATAAGAAGATAATTTTTTGGGTCTTCCCGTGTGGAGAGGTTTTGCCCTGGCGTGGAGCCTATTTCTAGTGTTCTTGTTTGCATTTTTATCTTCTTTATTGGAATTGACAATGACACGAAATAATGATGATGATGATGATGATCTAACATTATATCACAAGAATCATCAATAAATAAGAGAAAACATTGTAAAAGAAACTTTAATTTTGTTTGTTCTAGTTTTTCTCAACATTTGAGGTCTTGGAAGATTTGCAATGTAGAAATAAAAAATTGCTTGAAATCAAATGCAACGCAAAACTAAATCTCACACCAGATAGCCAAGATCTTGGTGGGCTAAAGTTGAACAGTACTTTGATGAGTATTTTTCATGTATATGACTCCAACCCTAGCTAATCTTCCAAATCTAGATATGTGAATGAAAGTACGTGCAAAACAAAGAAATAAGGACAAGTTAGATGAGATAAATAATTAATAAAGTAGAAGAAAAAGCATACAAGTGCTTTATGCCCAATTAATAGAGTAAGAGTTTCTCCTACTGCCCTATATGAAAAATTGACAATTTATGGTATTTCACTCAAATACAAACACAATAGCTAAATAAAAACAAATACTACATGATTTTTTTGAAAAGTCTCTTATTTCTTATAAACCTTTATGTAAATCCCACTCAGCCAAGACATACAACACAAATATCAATCAAATTTTGTTGTCTCACCTAAACCCTTAACATTTTGAGCTACTTGCTTCATATAGTTGTTCCACTTCAACATCGAAATTGATACTAGTTGTCCTACATATATTCATGAGACCAATGAGGTAAACTTCGATAAAATTTGGCCAAATATTAAACTTAATTGCATGAATAAATAATAATTAGAGGGACTTGGGTGCATGAATACCTGAATGAGCTCCTCTTGGTTTTGAGAATAAATTGTTGGAGTAGTTTAATCTTGGAGCAAACCCCCCTCCACTTGACGAAGAAACAATAAAATACATTGACTTTGTTGTTGCTTTGTTGGATCGAGGGTGTTTTTCTCCAAGATTATCCAAATCCTAAATTATTCTCTACTAAACAAGGCCAACCACCTGAAGGTGGAAGATCTTATTCCCCCCTCCCCACATCACTTTCAATTCCCTAGTACCCAATCTATCTACTATATAGGAAATAGTTGAAAGCAAGACATTAAGATACATAAAAAAAAAAGCAAATAGCAAATATTCATTCATTCATAAATCCATAAAATATTTCATCTCAATATATTTTATCATAAAAAATATGTTTACATAATATGAAACAAGGTCATGTATATAAAGAAAAATATAACATTCATTCATTCATTCATTAATCATAGACACAAAATACTTCATCTCAAAAAAAATTATCATCAAAAATATGTTTTCATAATATGGTATGTGATGTTTCTAATGATATAACTAGTACAATCATTTCTTTTTCTTTTTCTTTATTTTTGATGGCCTGGTCGTGTAATCATCACGTGGCAACGATCAAGATGACTCAACTCTTGGTAATTTAGCAGATTAAGGATGATTGTGGGTTGTATTTTCAGCCTTGGGTGGTTCAGGTTATTTTGACAATCTGTATATGGGTTGTAAGTTTTTTGTTGTTACTATCAATCTTATTTTGTCTTTACCATCTGGCCAACAAGTCTGGTAGGAATGAGGCCAATGGTTTTTTGAACTCAAGCTCCCCACAATGTAATTGTTTTCTAAACTAATAGAATATGTAGACACACAATCAAAAAAAATGGGCCAAGTTTTCTTATGCTAAGATCTCAAAAGAGATACTTTTAAGCCTTTTTTTTCTCCAAATGTAATGATACTTTGGTTTATGTGTTGATTTTTGAGTTTTTCTAGCCATGATGTTTGGATTATAATCCCATGGTTGAAAAATGTTGAAATTATTAGGTTTTTTATAATTGTGATATTTTATTTTAAAACAGTGTTGAAAAATGTTAGAAATTTAAGGTTTTTTGGAGTCATGCTATTAGATATTTAACACCCTGGTTGAAATTGTTGAACTTTCAGGTTTTCCATGTTTATGATTGGTTTTTAATACCATGGAAAAAAATATTGGAATTTTAACTCAAAATCGAAAAGGGGTGATGCAATATCACCACTTTCGATTTCAAGATGATTTTTCATTTTTTTTGGTGCAAAAATAGGGGTTTTTGGGCAAGTTATCGTTAAGTTGGTAACATTATTACAAGCAATAGTTTACACTCCTCAAAAAAGGGGAGGTTAAGTGTAGTTTTAGAGCATTCACATACAAGGTTTGATCTATGAATTGTCCATTTGTATTGAAATTCATAGTTTCATATCTGGGTTTCAAAAGTGGAGTTTGAGAACCATATTCTAAAACAATAATTTTGGATGCCAAAAAGAAAATATTATCTCCATTCATTGTGTGATTCATTGTTGCAAAAATTTTGAGGCTCGCGAATAAACTGTTGATGTTTGTACCTCATGCAGGTACTTTTTCATAGGCCTTAGTGTGAAGGTGTGTCGAAGTCGCCTAATTACCTCTTAACCTTAGTAATTTCTTTGTTCATTAAAATAGTTTTTTATGACAAAAGTGAGCTAATCTAATGAAATTAAAAGGATGTTTGCATTAGTGAATTAGATAAATCACAATCGTCAATTTCAAGTGAAGTTGAGATTTAATCTCAATCACCAATTACTTTGGAGATTAGGATTGTTGGTTTAGTTATAACTAAAACTTATAAAAAGAAGTTTGGGTTAATGGAGACGACACATTATTGAGCACGCGATATAGTGAAATAAGTGAGGGTCTCAATGATTAGGTGGAGAAAGGAATTCACTAAAGTGTGCAAACTTGTCAGAGGAAAAATAACACGAGTATTTGCGGGAAGGAGGAAACCTAACAACAAAAAATCAAGGATCGATTTTTAGTAGCAGATCCAACCCACACATGTGGAAGAACTAGGTAGCAATGCACAACTATGAGTATGACAAAGGTACAATGCACAACAGATGCAATTGTATAATAAATTGTAGGGGTAAGTTTGCATATTTGGGTTTCCTCAATGATATCAGAGGGCCATGTTAGTTTTGGCATCTTCATCCCTCTATCAGTGATCAAAATTCTATTGTTGCATTTCATTTTAGGTGTCTCATCTGATTAGTTGTATTCCATTAGGATCATGGATCATCTGATGGTAGTGGCATTTTATAAATTTTTCCTTCATGATCTTTACCTATTGGCCCATTTTCAAGTCATTTACAGTCATTTTTGTCTTTACATCTGCAAAAAGTCATTTTTAGGGTTTTAGGTCTCATTAGGTCTAGGGTTTGTCCTCAAGGTCTTATAAAAGCTCAATAATGGTCAGCAATCACATGAGGAGGTCAAATAAAGTCTCAGCAACAAAAATTTCAATAATCACATGCTCAGTGATGGATTTCCTCAAAACCCTGTTTTGAGGAAAAATAGAGTTTTTATATTTTATGTAATTTCATTTTTCCTATATGTAATAATTCTAAGATGCAGCCCTGGTCACTTTGCCAAGCTCCTACATTCTAGCTCCTACGAAAGAGTCAAAAAATCAAAACATTTAGTCCATCAAAGGCAAAAAGCAGTCAAATTGCCAAAACAAAGTTTTAAAAAGTAAGTGAAAGACAAACATTACAAATTGGGTTTTTATAAGTGAAAAATTAAATTGGTGGGTATATAAAGTCTTTTTCATGTCAAAGAGCTCATTTGTGTCCAAAGAGTGAATGAGAACAAGTGCTAAAACGTATTTTCGAGCCTAAGGAGCGAATTTGCAACCAAACTGTGAAAATTTTGAGGCGAGGCGCACCTGGCCAGCGCGGCGCATATAGCGCAGGTTTTACACTGAATTTATAACTGGCGTGATGCACCAGTGAGGCGCGATGCACCTATTAGCGGGCGTGGCGCACCAGTCTTCTGAGTTCAAAATTCATCCAAATCACCTCATCTGCCTCCAAACTTGCAAATTCCTCATTCCACAAGTAAGTTAACAATCCCAAGTGCCATTGTGAGGGTTTTTCATCAGTTTTTATGGTGTTTCAATAGGTAAAAAGAAAATCCTATTTCCTTGCACAGTCAATTGAAAACGCTACCTAGGGTTTGCAAAATTACAGTTTTTGTTGTCTAATTCCCATCCTACCAATTTCACATCCCATCACTACAATTTCATTCACCTCTTTTCTCCTTCCCTCTTTCACTTACACTTACCTATTCCCCCTATCCCCAAAACTGAAAACCATAATCCCTAGCCTCACTTATCCCAAAACCTAATTCACATCCCTAATCCCTAAATATCATTCCCCAAAACCTTGCCATTCCCAAAAACCCTACAAGCAGCATCCCAACCCCTCATTCACAGTCCCTATCATCAAATCCCTGTCATTTAGCAGCAAATACCTATTGTCTCTATAAAATCTCTTTATACTCATCTAAGAAACATCAAAAAATGGCAAACTTGGAGTCAAATTCATCTTATGACAGAAAAAGGGAAACAGTAAGTGACTCCTCCAAAGAAATTCATGCACTAAGGAGACCTCACAAGAGTGGAAAACATATTCAGGAGGAGCCCACTACACTTACTGAGTTGTTGGCTTGCCCTCTTGCTGTAGTATGCTTCAAACATCAATCCTGCTATCAATTTTGTGAGATGGTGGAAAGAGTCAAATACCATCATGAGCTGGCTAGATTGTTTGTCCTCCATCTTCACAATGGTCAGGTCAATTTGGCAGGTGTTACATTCACTTTGACACCAAAATCTATAGCTGAAGCAACAGGTATTCCGAATGTGGGTGAATAGTGGAACAAGGGACAGCTGGTGGAAAAAGAGCATTAAGAGCCTTATATTAAGGTTGGTTTTCAGAGGCAGATTAGTACAATTTTCCCTTTCAGGTATCTTCAGGACACATATGCTCCACTGATGAAGCTCATAATTAAATATTTCAGCTGTGAAGGTAGATTTTCTCACCTGTATGCCTACCACAACCGATTATTGATGCATTTTACTAGGGCGAGGATGATGAACCTCCCCTATTTCATGTGCCGAAATATTGAGAAAATGACCACATTTATGAAAAGAAAGCCCCCTCATCAGCAGTACAACAACATTTATCACTTTGCACTAATCAAGATTATAGTGTTGCATCAGTTGAGCTTGCTGAATGTTTCATGGGATGATTTCATTTGTCATGAGGTTTTCACAAGCTCTCAAGTGCCCCCATCAGTTTTTCATGAGGCAGGAGAGCCTTCACATCAGTAAGAGGTGCATGAGACTCAAACCACTAGTGTGCCAGTGTTTGTCACTTACCAAAAGGGCACAAGGAGATTGTTTGCAGCAGCAAAGCGAGTACTATCTCCACCCGGGGTGGAAAGGGTCTCGTTTCCTTCAATAGAAAAGCAGGTACAGGGCAAGGGTAAGAATCCATTGCATGATGAGGAGCCTTCAGAAGGTCAAGAGATAGATTTCATTCTCATTCAGGATGATGATGTTGATTTGGGCCCCCAAAGCTCAAGACTGAAAGAGATCATCCAAGAACAAGAAGCGGATATTCATGCCTTAGCTCTTAACCTAGAAAGAGCTAAGTGGATTATAAACTATCTTGAGCAAAGAAAAAAGCAGCTAGAGGATCAGCAGACAATCATGGAGCTGCAAACTATAAGAGAAAATCAGCAAGCAGCCAAGAAGAGGAAAATCAAGTTGACACCACTTGAACAAGAAATTGAAGTTGATCATGAATCTTGGCTTGAGAGGGCAAACATGCACTTGGAAAAGATGTTGGAGAAGGCCAAAAAAGAGAAAAATATGTTGAGGCACATGGCCTATCACTATTTGGTGAGAAACAAAGTTTGCAAAGCAAGAATTAGGACTTTGAAGGCCAATTTGAGGAAAGCTTTGAGGAAGAGGAAAGAGCAAGATAAGCTCAAGATTTTTGCTGAGGCTTCCTTAGCCCAACATAGCACTTGATGCAGGACACTCAGCCCAAATTTTAAGAAATTTGGGATGCTTTTTGTCAATTTTGAATTTTTGGAGCAAAACACAGGTTTTTCTGCCTGGTGCGCTGCGCCACCTGGCGCACCCTTTTGCTAGGGACCTCCTTTGGAGGAAAACTCAGCATTTTTGGATTCCTCGGGAAAAAATATGAATGCCCACAAATGGCCAAGAAATTTTGTCAAGTTTTGAGCTTTCAAAAGGGTCAAAAACACCTCAAATATGCCCTTTCTGCCCCTTTTTGGCCACATAGGAAGTAGTGTTGGGAGAACTCACTTTTGGAGGGGCAAGTGGACACCAAATTTAGAAATTCCACATGTTCTGGAAAGTATACAGATAGACATTTCCAAAAAACCCACTTGGAGAAAATTTCGTGCACGAGAAGGCCTCCAAAATCAGCTGCAAAAAGGCACTATGCACAGGGATAGTGACGCAGCGCATAGGATGAAAAATTGTCATTTTTGCCAAAAAAAACTCTGCTTTTCGCCCAGTTTTTTCTCAGTTTGACTTTTCTCTCTCTCATGGTCAAACTCATGATGTAATTTGATGTAAATTGATGGAATTTGATGTAAAAATGTTGAAAATTCACTCATGGAGGTAGATACATCATGAAAAGGTAGTTTTGAACTGAATGAATCAATTTCCTAGATTTTAGAGGCAAGTTGTTCCACTGCCTACTTTTCAGTTCTTGGTTTAGGTCTTGTTGGAACAACTCCAAAACTCATGAATTCGACCCCTAAATCCTAGCATGAGTTGTTTTTTGCCTATATCTAGTACTTTTTCAGTCATTTGTCAAGGTTGTACTTTTGTGAAAGGTTTGAGTAGCATTGTACATTCATCTCTGTAGTTTGGCAAAGGAATAGACCAGGGTTTGTAGCCTTTTGTGGGATTCTTGTGGAAAATTGATTTGGTATTGTGTCTCCTTATGTAATTCAAGTTTTACATGTGTTTATTTATGCCATTTTCTCTCTTTTTCAGTTGAACTAAATGAATCAAGGATAAGGGTAGAAATCATTGAAGTTGCAGTGCTCTACCTAGGGTTTGTTTGGTTATTTATGCTTTCTACTGTTTGAAGAGGATCCCTGAGACTCTCATGCCCTCTCCAACTCCTCACCAGTCCTAAGACTCTCCATCTCATTCAATTTCAAGTACTAAACCATTTGCCTACCTCGCCCCACAGAAACCTCTGCAAAACTGAGTCCATTCCCCGGATCCAAATCTGCCTTTCACTTTTGAGCCAGCGAAACATCATCAAATTCAATCAAACTCTTCTGAGCATATAACTAGCCTAAAATTAGTCTTTACATTAGTCATCTCAAGCTTCATTTGATATATTTTCCTAAGATTGACAAGGAGAGAGCCCTCTCCCGACTTGGTAGGGCTAGCTACTAGGTTAAGCATGGTTTGATGTTACCCTAGATCTTGTCTTTCTCAGCCTAAGGTAGATTTAGGCCCTAACAGGCCATACAACTTCACAAGTGCCCATAATTTTTCAGTAAATTTCTTAATATTGTTGTAGCATGTATTTTCTTAGTCGACATATTTTTGCAAGTTAGGAAAGCCTTTGTAAGCTTGGAAATTTTTTGAATGAAAAGTTGAATTTTTAAGGGAAAATTTTATGCTTTTTGTACAAATGCAATTGGTCATTTAAATTTTTGCTTCCACTAAAAAGTAAATTTTATTCACTAGTTAAAATCCCAATAGCAGATTTTGTTCAACAAGTTGAAAATGAAATTTACCATCAACAAGGATTTTTTGACAAAAAATAATTTGTAATCTA
>APFE030354469.1:171297-205498 GCA_000404065.3 Pinus taeda | reverse complement strand
AAAAAAAAAAAAAAAACAAAATTGCAAACGAGAGCGGGCTGGAGACCATTCGCACACATAGCAACAGCCCCTGGTACAATACTCCTTCCAACGCCATGGCCCCGAGAGGGGGCCCTGATGACCCTCCTCTTTCGCCTCCTCCACCAGAGATCCTTGCATTAAGGAAGCTGATCAGCGACAATAGTAAACGCCCAACAAGGGAAACTCAAAGGAAGTTTGTAAAGAAACTCGACAACATCCCCACAGTCGCCCTGCCCATTGAAGATTCTTGAAGATCTGTTTTGAACTTAGCTGAAAGAGGGCTCATCGGTCAATTTACAAGGCTATGGCCTTCCCCCAAGGTTGTCGAGGCGTGGGTACAGAGGAAATGGCGACCACTAGTAAAGGAAGGCATTGGAAGCTTCCTGGCCGGTAAGGGCTTTTTTGTCTTTGTTTTTGATTCAGTAGAAGACATAAATCTCATCTTTAAGAATGGACCATATTTCATGGGACCTCAAGGTTTGTATCTAAACTCATGGTCAGCAGACTTCGATCCGACACAAGATGTGCTGTTAGTAGTTCCAGTGTGGGTGCGCCTCCCTCATCTTCCACTGCACTACTGGAACCTGAAGTCACTAGAAACAATTGGTAACACTCTGGGAAAATACATAGACAGAGCAGAGAGAAGGGATCAATATTCTTGTGCAAGAATATGCGTCGAAGTCGACTTGGAAATAGGGTTACCTGAAGCCATAAATGTAACAATAGCAGACTGGTCTTATATCCAAGAGTTAGACTGTGAGCAACAACCATTCAAATGCAGAAATTGCCATGAATATGGGCATTTCACAAGATACTGCAAAAAAAAAGTAGGAGGAAGATCTAGAGAAGTCGAAAGGAGAAAAATGGATCTAGGTGCAGAAAGCAGTCTAGGCCAAGGTGAGTAGCAGGAATAAAGTGAAAGAGGTACCAATGGAGTCTGGAACTCCCTTAACAGGAATGGTTCAAACAGAAGGAAGAGGAGAACAGCCAAAGACAATGACCTCAATAAACCCATTCGAAACCCTCAACACTTCAATCAAAATTCCAGAAACAGAGGCAGAGGAGATTGAATGACAAGTCCCCTCACTTGAAGCAGAAAATAAGAACATAGAAGTACCCAACTCGACTCCCCAGCAGGAACCTCCTCCTCACCCACATATGCAGAAATGACAAGGAAAAAACCCCCGGAAACCTATGGGTCATCGGAAAACGAGACATTCGAGAGAAATTCTAAAAGAGTTGGAAGGAAATCTCATAAGGAAGCTAGGGAAGAAGAGGCAGAGAGGCAAAAAATGCAAGGCAGCCAATCCACCATTGAAATGTATATTGGGAGAAACACTAGAACAAGCCCCTCTAAGGGGGGATCAACTCACTCCAATTCCATTAAATAATGAAACTAGTCTCTTGGAATTGTAGAGGCTTGGGGAACCCTTCGAAAGCTGAAGCATTCAAAGATCTTCTGAAAATAGAAACTCCTGAGATCCTCATGCTCTAAGAGACTAAGATTGAAGGGGAAACCCTTCTTGAGATCAACAAATTAAAATGGGGAAAAAATGCAGGAAAGGCCATTAGTGCAAGAAGTACCTCTGATGGCCTAGCAACATTGTGGTCGGAGGACAAGTATCAACTAGAAAGCTCTTTTGAGACCCAACATTGGATATTCACCGAACTTCGGCACCTCTCTAGTGAGCTCTCCATCTCGCTCTTCAACCTTTATGTTCCAGTCCACCTTACAGAGAAGAAAAAATGCTGGCAGACCTTGTCTGATTTCTTAGACATTTACTCCCCTCAGAATATAATAGTGGTTGGGGATCTCAACCTCTTCATTGATCCAAAAGAAAAGATAGGTGGAAATAATGCCAGGGACCAAATGCTTCCATTAGTAGAGGAGCTGATACTTCATTGGGATCTTCTTGACTTCAAACCGAAGAAAGGTCTTTACACCTGGACAAACAATAGAGCTAGGGCATAACACATCTTTGCTTGCCTAGACCGCTTCCTAGCGCAGAGCTCTTTGTTGCTAGGAAAAAGACTGATCTCCTCGAAAATTCTCCCAAATATGGCCTCAGATCACAAACCTATTCTCTTACAGCTAGAAGAGGAAGAAATTTGTGCCCTATCCCCTTTAGATTCAACTCGCTTTGGTCAAGGAAAGAATGGTTCATGGAAACTGTTCTAAAGGCATGGTCCATACCTGTGACAGGATCTCCCAACTTCGTGTGGGAGCAGAAACTAAAAATAACCAAGAGAGCCTTGAAAAAATGGATTAAAGAACCCTCAAATTCTCCTACCAGCAACAGAAAGGAGACAATTCAGTTTTTATCAGATCTCCAAATGGATTTGGAAAGTAAGGAGATCTCTGCTTCAGATTTAGAAAAAGAACAAGCTACCCAAATCAAATCATTTCATGCTTTCCACCATGAAGAAGAGACTCGGAGGCTTAAGTCTCGTAGCATGTGGCTTAAAGATGGAGATCGAAATACCCCTTTCTTCCATAAGCAATACAGAGCCTGACTATCTCGAAACCATAACTCTGAAATCACTTGCTCAGATGGGACTGTGCTCAAAGGACAAGAACAGCTGAAAAAGGCAACAAAAGACCATTTCTAGAATCTATATAAAGAGGAAGGGAATGGGAGTGAACAAGTAACCTCTGAATTTCTCTCCCACATTCCATCTTTGGGAAACGAGGAGGACAACACTAGTCATATGAAACCTTTCTCCGAGGAAGAAATCTGTAAAGTAATATGGTCCATGGAACCAGACAAGGCAACCAGGACTTGACTGATTCTTAATTCATTTTTACAGAATCTGTAGGGAAATAATAAAAACTGTTCTTCTAAGGATGATTAAAGATTTTCATCAAAAATCCAAATTGGGAGGCAGTACTAACTCTACCTTCCTTGCATTAATTCCAAAAGAAGTGAATCCGGGCACTCTTGACAGGTTTAGGCCAATCTCGCTATGCAATGCATCATACAAAATCTTGACAAAACTGCTGGCAAACAGAATCAAGCCACTGCTTGGGAAACTCATTTCTCCCACCCAAGGCGGCTTTGTCAAAGGGTGACATATATTGGACAATTTAATATAGGTACAAGAAGTCATACATTCTAGTTATCTTCGGCAGGAGCAAGGTACGCTCATAAAGTTAGACATGGCAAACACATTCGATCAGGTAAATCTTTCTTTCCTTTACAAAGTCCTCCTTTCCTTTGGTTTCAACTCTAACATTGTCAATTTGATTAAAGCTTGTATTGAAAAGCCATGGATAACTAATTTAATTAATGGCAGGCCAACAAACTATTTCCAAGCCTCGAGGGGAATAAGGCAAGGATACCCCCTCTCCCCTTTCTTGTTCATTATGATGGCAAACTCGCTAAGTAGAAAACTGACAGTTGAAAAGAAAGCAGGGATAGATCCAAGAGTCAGGTTGACGAAAGGGCTAGAGCCTCTCAACCACGCACTATTTGCAGATGACACTCTTCTTTTGGGCGAAGCCTCCTTCAAGATAGCCAAAGTTTACAATGGAATTCTTCAAAAATTCTGCAACATATCAGGAGCTCTTATAAATAAAAGGAAAAGTGCAATATACTGGTGGAATGTGGATCAACAAGCAATTCAAAGAATAGCCCTCTCCTTAGGCTTTTTGGGATTCACTTCTTGGGATAAAATCAAATATCTCAGGTTACTAATAACCCTGGGCCCTAACAAATTATTGTTGTGGAAAGAGGTAATAAGCAAAATTAAGTCCAAGATTACAGCTTGGGGAGCTCAATGGCTCACCAATGCTAGCAAACTCATCCTGATGAAATCTGTACTGTCCTCCCTGCCTATTTATCAGGCTTCCCTTCTTTTGGCTCCAAAGAAGATCACAAAACAAATCTCCAGACTTATCATGGATTTTCTGTGGAGAGGAGGAAGAGGAAACCAAAGAAAATTCCATCTAGTGAATTGGGATACAGTTAAACGCCCCATATCTGAAGGAGGCCTGCAAATAAGAGACCGAAGCCTTTCCAATCTGGCTCTTGGAGGTAAAATACTTTGGAGCCTCTTCTCAAACAGCAAACACCCTGTCAGTTAGGTCATAAAGAAAAAATATCTAAAAGGCTCATCGCTAAGGAACATATAGATAGATAATAGCATCAAAGGGATGTCGATATGGCATCTCTACCACCGTGGGATAGATTTCTTCCAAAAGCACTTGTATCACAATCCTGGCAATGGAAAAAACATGATGCTCTAGCAAGACAACATAATGGGACAGCGCCTTTGAGCAAATATGAAGCAATCAAAGAAATCAAGAACTGACTCATTCAACAAGGAGTCCTCACCCTGGCAGATATCTCGACATGGGGCGACTTTGGAAAATGGCGAAATTGGGAAATCTGTAGAAATTTCACCGTAGATCACCTGATAATGCAATATACTAAAGCAAAATACTTGATCTACTTCTACTATCAAACTTTGCGGAATCTTAATCAATTTGAGCAAGATCAATCGGAACACATATAACAGAGAACAAGAAATCATACACATGAAACATAGAATAATACTTTGGGGAAAGCCTCAGCTAAAAACGTTGCTATCTATATTATCATACAAGTGGAAATATCTCAGGATTACACAAAGCTTTAGCTCACAAGCTATCCAGCTCCCAGTACAATCCCTCATTGTTGCTCATAGACATAATATACAACACATATGCCTTCCTTCAGTCCTCCAAGCCTCCTATTTCCTTGCGCAATTTCTCCTGGGTCCTCCAGCTGCGACCTGTGTGATTCTCACCTCACACACAACACTGACCTCTGAAATAACTGCGCAATCCTGAAGGAGATAATTCCTTCTTCGTGGATGAGTTTCCTATATAGGAAAATTCCTCCAACTGATAGTACACTATCCCTTCCTTTAATCTCAGCTGGGTCTCTGTCTGAACTGACATGCATGAGTTATTTATGAGAGAATATTTAGTTATCTAGAGAACACTAGTTTCATGCATGCATGCATTAAATGACTGAACTCACAATTAGTTCCTCCAACTATTTGGAACTAATTTAACTGGACTTAACTCAATTAACTGAGCTAACTAATTACAACTCAAATACAACTCATCCTTATCTCCTTAATTAAGGGATAACTTCCTCAATCAAAGGAATAATTGTTGCATGTCTTCACATAGACTTTATGTTTGATTTTCTCCCAACTAATTAACTCAAGATGAATTAATTAATTATTTTTCAAATAGCTAGTGAGGCTAAATTCGAATTTTAATTCTCAATTTTAATTCAGGGACTGATTAGAATTCAATCTATCCTGAAATGCTATTTATAGGAATGTTATTTTTAGCATTTCTATTTTTTTTTCTATTTCCAACGAAGTTGGAGGATATCCTGAAATGCTATTTTTAGCATTTCTATTTTGATCATTTCTTGTTTCTATTTTCAACAAAATCCCTCGAGTTCCAGATCAAATGCGCAGTCAAAAGACCCTCCTGGAAGAAGCGTTAAGGTGACTGGCACCGGTTCACATGCATTTGACGGACAAATGGGGATGGGGAAAGACTGGAATCTGCAATGATAGGCATGGATTTGTCTCTCTTCAACAACAACAAGCTTTGAGCCATACTGCATCTGTGTGGAAACAAGTTTGGGACCATCTTGGACTCCCCAAACTAAATTTCTTCACCTAGGTATTAATGCATGGTAAAGTGCTAACTGGCAACAATCTGACTAAAAGAGGTATTCACGGGCCACATCGGTGTTCTCTCTACTGCAAAGCCTAGGAAACAATGGAGAATGTGTATGTGGACTGCTCTTTTTCTCAAGAAGTCTAGGACTGCATGTTCAAGGCCTCAATGTCTCTGCCCCAGCGCAAGTCAAAATAGCTAACCTTTTTAGCACCTAGAGAATGCGTTATCCCCACATGACCCAAAGAAAGACAGCATGGAACAGAATCTGGAAAGCAGTAACCTAAATATGTCTGTTGGAAAATATGGCTTGCCAGAAACGACTAGATCTTCAACAGCATTTCGAACTCCCCTTTGAAGGTGGCAACAAAAGCAAAATCATTACTCCTCGAGACTGTGGCCAATCGTCCCCTTAAAAACGATAACATGCTTCTCTCGAAAGAAAAAAATATGGATGGGAACTTATATATTTCGACACAGGATAAACAACACCACTTGCCCCAGTAAACCTCTTGTATGGAGACTACGAGAAACAGATGAAGATTTTCAAGCTTGGTGGAGGAAACAGGGTAAAACAACAATATTTTTTTATGGTGCCTCCAGAGGCAATCCAGGGACAACAGGAGCAGGCAGAGTGATCTACTCCACGAAGGGTATTCGTGAAGATAGCTTCAGCTATGGACTTGGACAGAGAACTAACAACCAAGCATAAATTCTTGGGTTGCTAAAAGCCTGTCAGATAGCACGTGAAAAAGGCATTAAGGAAATACAAGTCTTCGGGGACTCAAAAATTTTGTTAAAGATATTAAATTCGGAGGGCCACTTCAGCAATCTGGCGCTCAACAAGACACTTCAAAGGCTGAGATATGTGCTCCAAGACTTCTCTTCTATCTCATTTTCCATATTCTACGTGGCTCAAATAGGAAGTAGACACAAAAGCAAACCTGACATGCCTCCTGCCACAAGGAATCTTAAGCAAGAATGATGAAGAACCTACATGGAACCCGATCTCGTAATCTAGAGTAAATCCACACCTATGCGAGGAAAAGGAGAGCTGCAACTAAAACGAATCCTGAATATTGTATTGATGGTTGTTTTGGTTTCATCCCAATCGGTTTTAAATAATTAATATAATTGTTATAGTTATTAAAAAAAAAACAAGTATCTGATCGTTCCATAATAAATTCAGCAACATTATGTCTGCCATGATTTTTTTACAAAATCCCTCACTTGGTATTATTATTTGTAATGTTTGCAAAACCCAAATATTGATTCATCTTATAATTAAATGTTTTTGTTAAAGAATTGTGAGTTGCCTCAGCAAATCAACAGCTAGAGGTTTGAAAAAGTTGGACATCTGACTTAAAGTAGCCTAGGAAATCACACAACTTATTATCAATCGTATCCATTTAAGGTCATAATTGGTCTCATTTGGATATCTAAATTAAAGTAGTGTAGGCAATCAAAAATGCATTTTAAATTTTTGTTAAGCATCATCAAGTTTGACGACCTTCTTTGCAACTTGATGTGACAAAATTTACTGTGGAATGTCCCCATTTTTATTTTCCTCTATAGTATAGCCAGGATGAATTTTCATGGTAAGTGATGGCAAGGTCACACGAGCAGGATTACATCAGCAGGGGTCTTAGAAGGGTTTTGAGGAATTTTTACGGTATCCAACGACATTTGTTTTGCATATTCATCATCATAAACAATTCCACACAACTTGTTTATGGTTTCGTTGTTTTCTAATAATCCCCATAAAATGATATCATTATTGGGCATAACTTAATTAATTACGCTCAAAGAGACATTTCGAGAAGAATATTTGATGAAACACCTTAGTGTAACAGCTCATTGGAACCAAAATGAGAAGATCTATAGGATGGGATTCTGAGAAGTGATTTCCAGTGGCCGAAGAGAGTATGGTGGGGAATTTAGCATTTGCCCAACTTAAAAATGACTTTAATTAGTCATTTAATTAAAAACGGAAACTATTAATTAAGGGGAAAAGGCCAAAAGTGACTTAAATAAATTAAAAGGTCAATTAAGACAAAGTCAAGGAGGAGCTTCTAGAATAATGATAAAATGAAATACTTCTAGAAGTTTGGAGATCTATCTATGTAGTCTTTAAAAAGAGGAGGAGATCATTTGAGACATCTTGGTTTTGAGTATTTGTCTTTGATGTGGATTAGAGAATTCAGTTCTCTACTTTAGTAGCCCTAGGACAAAAACCCTTGGGTGACTCAGTGAGAGTGGGCAAGAACCCATCTCTCCCCTTGGTGAATTCACTTAGAATTCACAAGTGGAGTCACCAGATCGGTTATTTGGAGGCTAGTTGCAACAATATTGTAGATCATTTTGAGACCATCACCTCAGCCATTTCCAATTTCTTGTATCCACATATTTTATATTAACAAATATGGTTGAGTTCTTCTGCATGTTTTTCTTGTCTATTCTTTAGTTGCAGATTGTTTTTTCCAATTTGTCATTAAATTTATGGTTGAATGTATGCAAATTGTTATTTAAATTGAGGACATTATTTTATGAAGCAATTTTTAGTGAGAAATTTGATTTGGAATATTATAGTGGTATCAAAGCATCATTTTGACCAATTATGGTTTAAAATCCAAATTTGTCATATAGTTGTATTGTTCCTAAAAAATAAGGGAGCTAAGCTTGTGGATTAAAAATTTTCATCTATTTTCTAGAGGATATTATTGCAGGTGTGTCAAAAAAAAATACCAAACCAAATTTATTGTAGGTGAATTTCTAGTGATTCGCAAGTGCCAAAGTGACACATTTTGCTAGAGCCAAATTTGTCTTTTTTGTTGGGCCAAATTTATTTTGTGAAGTCGAATTCATCTTTCTCGGACGAGATTATTTTGCTGGGCCAAATTATTTTGTTGTGCCGAATTTTTGTGGATGGGCCGAAATTATTCTATTGGGCCGAGTTTATCTTGTCGTGCCAAATTTCTCTTATCAGGCTGAATTTATCTTGTTGGGTCGAATTATTTTGTAGAAATTGAATTTATCGGTGAAGAGATTTGGTCGAGTTTCCTATCGTGGCATTTTGTTTTCAATGAAAAATTTGTTATCTATCAGTCGCCCAATTTTTGCTGGAATTTATTAAAATCAATTTCTGCAAAATTACTCATGGATATTTTATCAAAATTATTTTCCAAATCCAAATTTATCAAAATTATTTTCCAAATCCAAATTTGCCTAATGGGCTTGAGTTTATTCGTTGGGCTTAGTTTATTTATTAGAGCCAAATTTATCTATTGGGGTTGAGTTTATTTGCTAGAGCTCATTTTATTTGTTGAAGCCTAGTTTATTTGCCAAAGCCAGATTTATCTATTAGGGTTTAATTTATTTGTTGGGCTCAATTTATTTGTCGAAGCCCAGTTTATTTGTTGGAGCCAGATTTATCTATTGGGGCCGAGTTTAATTGTTGGAGCCCAATTTATTTTTCGAAGCCTATTTTATTTACCGGAGCCAGATTTAACTATTGGGGGCCGATTTTATTTGTCGGAGCCTAATTTATTTGTTAGAGCTGGATTTATCTATTGAGGCTGAGTTTATTTGTTAGATCGAGTGTATTTGTCGTAGCCAAATTTATTTGTTGAAACTTAAATTTATTTTGTTGGACCGAGATTATCTATTGGGGTTGAGTTCTCCTTGAGGGTCAAGTTACTTTTTGAGACAAGTGTTATCATTTCTTAAGGCTGATTTAGACTACTATATTGTTGGAGTTGTGCCAAATTCCTCGAACTCATTTGAATATTGTAATTCTCTCAAGCCTTTGCCTCTCATATTTATTTATGTTACAAGTGTTTCCACTTTATCTGCAAAGTGTTCGACAAAGTATTGTTTGCTAAACATTTATTAAAAGTTCTCAAAGAAAGATTTTAATATCTATTGAGTTAGTGAGAGAGTATGGTGAGTTTTCATGAGGTGTTCATATTATATTTGGACCTCTATGTAATTATTGAGTGTGACTTGTGAGGGATGAGTATGTCTTGATGTGAGAAGTCTATGTATTGGGTCAGTTGTCCATGCAATCAAAAGTTTTATTTTGTCCTGTTGAGTGGATAACGTATGCCAGCTTGATGTCCTTGTCATCATTGAAATAAAACATGGATAAGACCTTCATCAATTCCCTTAATAAATTAGCAACAACAAACAATAGACTATTTTCAAAGGGGATACATGCTATTCTTCAGCAAGGGCAACCAAAGAATTTGAAGGAAGAGCATGAGATGGGACACAAACTCTTTGCATTTGGGAAAAACATGAAATTTATGAGGGTTACAACAAAGGCTTTCCTCAATTGGAAGAACTAGAATCACTCTTTTCCAAGGTGGACTAGTTAGATGGGAAAAACTTAATTTGGGCTCTAAAACCAGCCATGTTTGCTCTTGTACAACACAAGTTTTTGGAGCACCCTTATGAAGGGGCCAAGCTTTTGGTTGCATCCTGTCTCAGTAGTATCATGATGCTAACTACACCTTTACCTCCTTTTAACGATGATATCGTGAGGAGAATCTTCAGGCTGATAGTAGAGACCTTTCAAGATTTGGATAACAACAAGGGTCCTACCTTTGGGAAGAAGTTAGAGATTCTAGAATTCATGGCCATGGTTGGAACATATGAACTCATGTTTGATCTATATTGTGATGACTTGATACTACAAATGTTCCAATACTTCTTCAACATTAAGAAACATCATCCTAACACGGTAAAAAAAAAACATGTTGTCCATTTTGTCTTCAGTTATGGGAGGTCGTGACGCCATTTGCAGGGAGTTGCAGTCTAATTTGTTGGCCATTTGGAGGAGGGAACAATTGGTCTCACCCACTACCTATGAACTAGCCAAAAATTTGGTTGAGCAGAACATGAAGTTTTTCAGAAGAAAGTTGACCAGGGAGGAGTTGCTCAGGTTTCATGGACCATGAAGCAAGAATGAGCTAAGGAGAAAGGGTCTTTCCTTCATCTAGAAGGAACCTCGGGGACCTTACCACTCATGCATGAGTGACAGGGAGGAGATGGCAAAGGTAGATCAAGAGGAGGTTCCCCCTGACTTCCCAGATGAGGATTCTTCTTTTATAGTTGAGTCCATGGTTCTTATAAGGATGCCTCTGAGGAGCATGACCAATCATGTGGAATCGGGGACAACAACCTAAATATGCATTTTTGTTTGAGGGACAATGAGCAACACATTGTTCCCGTGAGTGAAGAAGTTTGGGGAGGAGACATTCATGGAGATGAGTCATCTGTGATGATTCAACATGAGCAACATATGGTGGAACATGGGTTAGATTAGGAGGATCATATGCACAATGTGCATGATTGGCCAATTTTGGAGAGCCAGCTAGTGGCTTAGGTTGAGCCCATGATGGAGGAGGATGAAAAACCTGTTGAAAAATGTGTAACTAGATTCGGTCTTCATAAATATGAAATGTACTTTTGAGTCTTATATATTGTGAAATAAAAGAAAAATTATTATTTCTATTTTATGAAGCATGTGTTTCATGCTCAAGGTCTTTTATTTTAGAGGTCAAGCACCCATTGAGTGCTTCTAGGGTTTATACTAGGTCAAGAATTCAAAAGAGTCATTGTCATATGATGAATACCGCATCAGACACAGTGTAACTTGTAAAAAGAATTATTTTTGTATTTAAAAGTGTCAAAATACACTCCAAGACCAAGTCGGCCTACTAGCTAATAATTCAGCCTAAATTGGGGCACTTTTTCCACCTTGAAAGCCTATATATAAGAGGGAACTCGACCTCCTATGGACACAATTCACTCTCTCATCAAGCAAGCAAAACAGAAGAAGAAGGCCAACGAATGAGGAAGAAGGAGGAAGATCAAGTAATTGGGTTATTTCTCTCTCTCTTTTCACACATGTGAAGGAAGGAGACTAGGGTTTATGTTGCTGGGCTAGGGTTTTGCTGCTGCAGGATCGAACATGAAGAAAGTGCAAAAATAAGGTCAAAGGAAGGCTCCTTAGGTCATCTTCAAGCCCTAGAAGAAGGAGAAACTCAAGCGAAGATCACAAGAAGCCTTGAAAGCCCTAAATTTGCTCACAAGTGTGAAGGCAACAGTTTTTGGAAGGACCAAAAATTTTAGGCCTGCAGTAGAGGTCGAAATTTTGTAGCTGGGGGTCAAAGTTGTGCTGCTAGAAGAGATTTGACTGGGTTTGACTTGGACAAAGTAAGCACATCAAGAAGGTCGGACTTGGTCTTGGAAGGGTATTGGTCTTGGTCTTGGTGTAGAGGTCTTGGAATTCATTAATTGAAGACTCTATAAGAGGATATTTGTGGGTTTTCCTCTCAGATGGAGAGGTTTAGGCCCTAGCTTGCAGACTATACCTTGTGTTCTTGTGTACCGTTGATTTATTTATTTATATATATATTATATATATATAAATATATATATAAATATATATAATAATATATATTTTTTTTTTTTTTTTTTTTTTTTCTTTTTTTTCTTTTTTTTTTTATTTGGTTTGTTCTTTTGTTCTTTTTTTTTATGTAAGAATAACATAATAATACAAGAGAAATCAACCTAACTATTGCCCTATAGATTTCTCAACATGGTGTCAGAGCTAAGGTTGGCTAAGGGCATGATGAAGACACTAGATCCTTGAAGAAGCGTTCTATGGTAGAAAGTCATCTAACTAAAGGTATTAAGGCATTGTGGAATCTCCTATTATCCATCAAGAATAGTATGACCAAGACTTCTATGAAAGATGAAGGCTTATTCTCAAGACTTACTAGAACATTTGAATATGAGAATATTTGGGTAATCGACAGTGGAGCATCAAGACATATGACAGGTGTGCACAAGAAACTAAAGACCTTATGAAGAGGAAAATAATCTTACTCCGTTGAGCTTGGTGACAAGAAGAGCTATCCTATAAGAGGAATTGGATCAACCTCAATAGAGCTAGAAAATGGAGGAAGTATTCATCTCAACAACATTCTATTTGTTCCAGGTTTGCAAAAGAATATATGTTCTATTTCATGTTTAGAAGATAAGGGAGATAGAGTCTTTTTTATAGATGGAAAGGTTGTAGTATGAGATAAAAACTCTAGCATAAAGAATGCAAAGATGATTGGGATTCATGAAGACTCTACAGATTGTTGAATCCTCGCTCTCAAGTTTTGGTTCACATTGAAGTAAGGCCATGTGAGCTTTGGCATAGAAGGTTTGGTCACCTTCACTACAAAATCTTACAACTCTAGATTCTATGGTGAATGTCATCCTTGAACTCAAGGAGGATCATGAAGGAGTATGCAAGGGATGTGCATTGGGTAAAAATATGAAGAGACCATTTGGAAGCAGTGCTTCAAGGTCAAAATAAATTCTGGATATCATTCACATGTTTGTGGTCCTATGTCTACTAAGTCTCTTGGAGATCATCTATATTATGTGACATTCATTGATGATCATTCAAGGAAAGCTTGGGTTTATTTGCTGAAATCAAAGGATGAAGTATTCATCAAATTTAAAGAATTCAAATATGAAGTGGAGAATATTAAAGAAAGAAGAATAAAGATACTAAAGTCTGACAATGGAGGGGAATACACTTCAAAGGAAATTATAGCTTTATGTAAGGAAGCTGGGATTAATAGGGAGTTGATAGTCCCACATAATCCCGAACAAAATGGAGTTGCAGAACAAAAGAATTTATTTATTGAAGAAAGTGTAAGAGCCATGTTACATGATCAAGATTTGCCAAAATTTCTGTGGGATGAAACAACAAAGACTATTATGTACATTCAAAATTGAAGTCCTCATAGATCGCTAGACAACATGACTCCTGAAGAAGCATTCACTGGGAGAAAACCAAGTGTGGACCATCTCCGAATATTTGGATATATTGTTTGTATTCACATATCAAAGGATAAGAGAAAGAATTTGGATCCTACAAGCATGAAGGGAACATTTGTTAGATATAGTAACACTTCAAAGGCTTATAGGATCTACATAAAGGAAGAACACCGGATATAAATCAATCAAGATATGATATTTGATGAAAGTGTTGCATTTAAGAAATCAAAAGGCCTCCTGATGGAGTCTGATGATGAAGAAATTCCAATATTTGAAGAGGAATGTACCAGATTCAGATCTTGAAAATGAAGGTCCCAATAAACCTGTGCAACCTGTGGTCATCCCTGAAAGTAGAGACCTAATTGGTTGATATCTACTCTTGGATGTAGAGGGACATGGAGCAGCGAAAGGCATATTTAGGGAAATTAAGAAGCCCATAAGATACTCTGGGTATGCAACCTATATGACGAAGCTAATAGAAGTAAAACCATCCACCTTTGAAAAGGCTTTCAAACACAAAAAGTGGAAAGGTGCCATTAATGAAGAGTATCAATCAATAATGAAAAATGGAGCTTGGGAGATCGTATATAAGTCTGAAGACAAATATGTGGTAACTTCCAAGTGGTTCGATAAGATTAAACATGCGGTAGATGGAAGTATTGATAAATACAAGGAAATATTTGTGGCTAGGGGCTTCTCTCAATAGGAAGACACAATTACGAAGAGACATTTGCACCTACAACAAGGTATACAACTATACGTTCAATGGTCTCTTTCACAACAGCGATGAGAATGGCACTATTGATGAAGAAGTCTATATAGAGCAACCCTTGTGATTTGAAGTCAAAGATAGAGAGACTTATGTTTGTAGGTTGAAGAAGGAATTATATAGCCTTAAGCAATCCCCAAGGGCATGGTATACAAGGATGAATGCATACCTACAAGGATTGGGTTTCTCAAAGATTTATGTTGATCTGAATCTCTATATCAAGGTTTAGAAGGATGAGCCTACAATCATCCTTCTATATGTGGATGATCTTCTCATGACAGGTTTGGAAGTTCGTATCCAAGAGTGCAAGAAGCAACTAGCAGTAGGATTTGACATGAAGCATGTAGGGTTGATGCACTACTATTTGGGACTGGATGTTTGATAGGGACTTGATGAGATTTATCTAGGTCAAGGAAAGTATGTGATCGAGATTCTAAAGAGGTTTGACATGATGGATTGCAAACCTATGACAACTCCCATGATCACAAACTTGAAGAGGCTAAGAAGTTTTGAATCAAGCCCAATGGCTCTGACCAGGTATAGACAATTGATTGAATCACTGATGTACTTGGTAAATACTTGACAAAACATTTGTTTTGCAGTGAATGTTCTCAGTTAGTTCTAAGTAGAGCCCAAGCGTGATCATTGGATAGTAGCCAATCATATACTGAGATATTTGCAAGCAACAATCTACTACCTCCTGAAGTATGATAAAAGGAATGATGTTCACTTGATTGGATATACAGATTTTGACTAGGGAGGAAGTGAGCAGGATGAAAGAAGCACTACTGGAGGATGTTTTAGTTTGGGATCCTCCATGGTCTCATGGATTAGTAGAAAGAAAAAATCAGTTGCTTTGAGTAGTGCTAAGGTTGAATATATTGCAGCCTGTGAGGTAAACAGAGAAGTTGTTTGGTTGAGGAAGTTGTTATCTGACTTTCTTGGAGGACCAATGGACCCTACGGTGATACATTGTGACAACACCAGTTGTAAAACGTTGTATGTAGAACCAATGTTTCATGGAAATACAAAGAACATAAATAACAATTATCACTACATTCGAAAGCTGGTGCAGGATGGTGTGTTGCAGCTATGGTATATCTCCATTGATGAACAAGTAGCTGACATCTTGACAAAATATCTTCCTAACAAGAAGCTTGTGTCTTTGAGATACAATCTTGGACTAGTTGACATATCCTCCTTAGTTGAGAGGGAGAGATAGACATATCATTCTTGTCTCCACTTTGCGAAGAAAGAATTTAGGATTGGGTAAACATCTGACATTTGATACTCTTTGAGGATTGTTCATTTGGGGTAGCATCGGATGTGCTCTAGGCCTCAAATTTTGCAGGGAGGCTTGAGCACATGTATTCCAAAGAACCCAGAAAGAGTTTTCGGAAATTCCACCCAGAGACGATTATATTAAAATAATTAATATTTTTAATGGGGTTCCTAAGTCTAAACTTAGGAAAATTAAAATATTAATGGGTATTAATCTAATTGTGGGTGCAATTTCTAGAAAAAGACGGAGATCAAGTGAAAACTATCTGAGCCTTTGATTAGGAGTTAATCTAGGTCGTTGGTTGCCCAATAGGAAGATATAAGAAGGGGCTTGAGGGTCATTCGGAATAGACACCAAGAGAGATCAAGAAATCGATTTTTTGAAGTGAGAAGTTCTCAGGAGGAAAATTCGATTGGAGAGATTCTTGCAGTTGAGGGGAATGGATAGCTTTTGAAGAGAGTGATTTTATCAGCCGGAGAATCATCAGCAGAGAGAGGCAGAGAGTAATCCAATAGTGGAAACACTGAGCCAAAGGGGCTAACGCAGAAGCCAGTGAGGAGTCCGAAATTTGCAGAGGGAATTCGAGTTTCAAAAGTCGGGAGCTAGGGTGTGAGACCGGGAGGCAAAAATCGAATCTCCCAGGCAGAAAATCAACTAGACAGAGGATTGACGTAGTCCCTAGAGAGCTTGACATTGGGCTGATGCAAAGGCAACGCAAAGGCAGCCAAAAAAGTCAGGGGCAATCAGTCAAGCGTTGGATCAGTCAAGATTTCCAGTGATAGTGTGAGGTAACCTCACAATTCTTTCTGCCATTATTTCTCTCTGTAACTGAATAACCTTGTGAGGTATTTATAGATGTATTGATAATTTGCTACTGCTTAATAATAATAAACTCTCAGAGCTACTACACCAGTTTTCTCACATTGGGTTTTTCAGGGACTTTTGTCCAAAAATAACGGTGTCATATGTGTTGTATTTTCTTTCTTGCTCAATACCTTTTTTCGTATAATAATCAACTAAGTGAAGGATGTAGTAGTATTTACTTCGATATTTGTGATAGCAAACAATAAATAACTTGTATGGATTAACAAGTAGGAGAAGTAACATTAGATTGTTGCAATAGGGATTCCGGTGTAGGAATTTTCACATGGTATCAGAGCTGCAGGTGGAACACGAAGAGCAATGCCAGAGAACCCAACGCTGAGCAGAGGAGGGATATTGAAAAGCTGCAGGAGGCAGCAGTTCGAAACCCCAGAGGGTTTGCGTAGTGCTAGTCAGAGGGCTGAAATTTCGAGGCAGTCTCTCTCCGAGTGAGTCGACGAAAGGACTCCCAATTCGAAAGTTTGTTGGGGCAGAGGCAGCGACATTGAAGCCTTAGCATGAGAGAGCTAGTGGGATGCAGATTTTTAGCAGACCATTTTAATGGGCTGAAAAAAACATCAGAAGAAGGAAGAGAAGCACCATGAGGGAATTTTTCCTCAGCAAACTTCTCGCCAAGAAGTCCATTTTTCTCATTGGCTGAGCAGCAGTAGTGAGAAGTAGAGAGGGGACTTTCGACATTTTTGGTAGATATGGCAACTAGTGGCTTGAGGGATTAGGACAGGTTAGATGGAGCACCCAACTATGTCATCTGGAAGGCTAAAATGTCTTTCCTTCTAGATGACCATGCCCTCAAGACGTACATCGACAATGTGGTGGTTGAACCTGCGGAAGTAGATCCGTTAAAGAAGTACAAGGCTGAGATGGAAAAGGCCAAGAGGATGATCCTAGATGGAGTCAAGGATCACGTAGTGTGCCACGTTGCTAGCATAGCAACTACTGAGGAGATGTGGGACACCTTTGCCACGTTGTATCAAGGATCTTTCAAGCCGCGGAAGATGTACTTAGAGTAGAAGTTGAGATCTGCTCAGATGCAAAAGGGAGAACGTGTGGATCCATTCCTCATGAAGTTGAAGGAGACCCGTGATGAATTTTCGGTTGCAGGGCATACACCTCAAGGTTCAAAGTTAGTGAGACTGGCCCTCAATGATTTCTCAGATGAGTGGCAAGTCTCTGTTGAGAGTATCATGGGTAGAGCAACATTCCCTAATTGGGATGAGATGTGGGCAGCTCTAAAACAAGAGGAGATGAGGAGAGACCTGGTAAAGGTCAAACTTGACAGAAGCAACAACAACAGTGGGTCGAAGCCCAAGGAGGAGGAGGATAATGCAGCCCTTGCATGGAAGGGACAACAGGGTCAACATAGGCAAAAGAAGGACGTCTCTAAGGTGAAGTGTTTCAGATGTGGCGAGATGGGCCACTATGCATCCCAGTGTCCCTTGAAGAAAAAGGACAAGGATGATTAGCAAGATACTAAGGTTGCAGCCGCGAAGATCAACGAGGAGGAGTTCACCATGACAGTCGAGATACCTCCAAGAGGGAGGTGGGTTGATTTGGAGCTGTAGTTCGAAAGATCTACAGATGGGCAAGATCCTTGAGGAGTCCACCGCTTAGATCAATACCTTGCTACAAGAGCCTAGTTTTGCAGTAGCAGGATGGACTAGTGTCGGATGGTATTGAGGAGTGTCGGGGAGACAGTTACAGTGGCTAGGAGCGTTAGAGACTGAACAACATAGAGTAGAGCTAGCGACAGTGCAGATGGCACATAGCAAAGGCCAACAATAGTGCAGTAGATTCAGAGGGTTAGCGCAGAGACTTGCAGTAGTAAGGCTCCAGTGTTCACGTGGTATCACATTGAACACAATTAGTTCAGTAATTTTGGATGTTTTTCAGTGTCTTTTCTTAGCAATTGAGTTGTAGTACGAATGCAATGTCAATAGTGGCAATGCTAGCAGCATAGCGAATGCAACATTTGAGAGGGAGTTTTAGTACAAATGTAGCATTGGCAGTGACAGTGTCAAAGGCAGCAATATAGTTGTAGCAACAACGTAGTAGTTGGTGGACAACATGTCAGACATCAACAGCGTAGAGGATGATGCTTCAAAGTCAGAGCAATATGCAACAACAGTATATTGCTAGAGCACATTCCTCGCTAAGACAGAGTGTTGATTTCAGGTAGCATTCGATGTGCTCTAGGCCTCAAATTTTGCAGGGAGGCTTGGGCACATTTATTCTAAAGAACCCAGAAAGCACTTTGGGAAATTCCACGCAGAGACGATTATATTAAAATTATTAATATTTTTAATGGGGTTTCTATTAAAATATTAATGGGTATTAATCTAATTATGGGTGTAACTTCTAGAAAAAGACGAAGATCAAGTCGAAAAAATTTGAGCCTTCAATTAGGAGTTAATCTAGGTTGTTGGTTGCCCAAAAGGAAGATACAAGAAGGGGCTTGAAGGTCATTTGGAATAGATACCAAGAGAGATCAAGAAATCAATTTTATGAAGCGAGAAGTTCTCAGGAGGAAAATTCGATTGAGGAGATTTCTTGCAGTTGAGCGGCAAGGATAGCTTCTAGAGAGAAAGTGATTTTCTCAGCTGGAAAATCATTAGCAGAGAGTAATCTAGTAGTGGTAGCGTTGAGCCAGAGGGGCTGATGTAGAGCCACGTAGAGGCAATGCAGAAGCCAGTGAGGAGTCTGAAATTTGCATAGGGAATTCGAGTTTCAGAAGTCGGTAGTCAGGGTGTGAGACCAGGAGGCGAAAATTGAATCTCCTGGGTAGAAAATCAACCAGCCAGAGGATTGGCGTACTCCACAGAGAGCTTGACACTAGTTTGATGCAGATACTGTGCAAAGGCAACCAGAAAAGCCAGGGGAAATCAGTCAAGGGCTGGATCAGTCAAAATTTCCAGTGATAATGCGAGGTAACCTCACAATTCTTTTTGTTAATATTTCTCTCTGTAACTGAATAACACTGTGAGGCATTCAGAATTTTCTACTGCTTAATAATAATAAATCGTCAAAGCTGTTGCACCAGTTTTTCCGCATTGGGTTTTTTCCAGGGACTTTTGTCCAAAAATAACGGTGCCATATGTGTTGTATCTTCTTTCTTGCTCAATATCTTGTTTCTATATAATAATCAATCAAGTGAAGGCTGCAGTAGTATTTACTTCGATATTTGTCATAACAAACATTAAATAACTTGTATGGATTAACAAGTAGGAGAAGTAACATCAGTTTTCTGCAGTAAGGATTCCGGCGTAGGAATTTTCACAAGGATGAGGTAGGGCATCCAAGATAAGAGTAGTCATAGAGGACCAATATTCTTTGAGGATTAGGAGTCCAAGATAAGAATAGTCCAGGGAGTACATACCCTGTGAACACCTGGGTGGGGTATGTGCCTTGAGAGACAATGACGATGGTGTATATCAATGATTGGTCTCGCCAACATTGTGCTCTAATCTTATGGAGAGATAGAGTTGTTAGTCAAGGCCTTGCTATGTGACAATGTTGGTTGTTATGATGCTAAACAAATGGCTTACGAATTTGACTCTTCTTATGAGATCTCTTCAGATTGAGAATGTCCATGTACCATTTATCAATACACCCCTAGTTAAGAGGGAGTGTTAAAAAATGTGTAACTAGGTCCAGTCTTCATAAATATGAAATGTATTTTTGAGTCTTCTATATTGTAAAATAAAAGAAAAATTTTTATTTTTATTTTATGAAGCATGTGTGTCATGCTCAAGGTCTTTTATTTTAGAGGTCAAGCACCTATTGAGTGCTTCTAGGGTTTATCCCAGGTCAAGAAGTCAGAAAAGTCACTATCATATGATGAAGACCCCATCAGGCACATTGTAACTTGTAAAAAGAATTATTTTTGTATTTGAAAGTGTCAAAATACCCTCCAAGACCAAGTCAGCTTGTCAGCTAAGAGGTCAGCCTAAACTTTGTTGACTGCTTGAAATTTTTGTAGATGCTAATTGACGGATTTGTTCTTCTTCTAAAAACAAATTTGATACTTCTTCAACTTTCCAAGGCTGTTTTGCTTCACTATATCCTACTATGAGTGTATCAAAGTTGTCTAAATTGGGAGCAATGCCATACTCAACATTTCTTTTGTACATTTTTCATTGCATCAACCATTTTTGTAGGAATAATTCAAGTATAGGTTACAGTGGTGAAGATAAATACATTTGAAAACCATTTCCTTCTACTCAAGAAGAAGAAGCTTCTACTTCCGAGGGTTTTTGGTGCTATCACATATCCTTTAGCAAGAATACAATACTTATGCATTATTGGTTTGATTCCAGCTAGTTGTATGTTCTAAAAAGTAGCTTTAGTTTTGTCAACTCACCCTGTGGTGCTCTAGACATTTGTGATGATGCTGAAGATTACTACATCTGATTTTTCACTCCCAACATTTCCATCAAATCAAACATGCCAATGCAAACAAAATGTAGCCTGGGTTTGAAGGCACCGCTAGATCTTTCTTCCTATAAAATATCTCAAAGCATCAGCCACTCTGCCCTTTTTACAAGAACCATTGATAACAATGCCATGATCATGCTCATTTGAACTTAGATATTTGTTTTACATCCCTCTGATCATCTCTTCTGATTTATATGCTTCTCCATTCTGTCATAAGACTTAGATAGTTTATAATAGGAGATAACATCACGTGAAATATCAACAACAATCATCATGCTCATTACATTTCATACTTCTATCAAGTTGATATTCACGATGATTTTAGCTATTTGTAATGTTTCTAGGCAATAAGGGCACATAGTTGTAGAAGTAACAAGAGAGGGCTTACAACTTTCATAAACCATGCTAGCAAAAGTTGACTAAATTTCTTAAGCTTCACCCTTCTCTATCAACAAATTCATCATCTTTGTCCTAGAATAAACAGTCTAACATTGTTGAATTGTGTAGCTTGGGAAGTAATCCACAAGCCTAGATTTGGGGTTTGTGAGAAGTTTGATCACAAAAGGGGTTTGTGGGAAAAGAACCCAAGTGAAAGGGTTTTAGACCCAGATGGGGTTTAAAATTCTAAAAAGAAAAATGGAAGAAAAAAATTAAATCCTAAGTCTAAGTGGATAAAACCCCTAAGTTCTAGAGGGTTCCTATGAGGCTTAAGAGAAACTATTTAAGAAGGCCTAAGGCAGGGCTATAAGGCATCAAGTGAAGTGCTCATTTTGATCAAGAAAGGAGGTTAGAGATGTAGTCTAGATAGGCCCTAGTTTGAGGGCCGAGAGAGCTACAAGACATGTCGTGAGCTGATCGAAGGCAAGCGAGGGAAATCCGTGAAGTAGTAGCAAAAGACGAGGGTTTTGTTAGCACTTAAGGAGGTCTCCTTTAGCCTTGAAGAAACCAAGTTTGCTGGATGGTTTAGTTGAGCCAAAGAAGGTAGGCCACAGGGGATTTTGGGCTAGAAAAGGAGGTCGTAAGGCCTAGTTCTTGTGCCAAGGAAGGACCACAATATGGGAGTTCTAGTCATCCAAAGAAGGAAGGGCCGAGAGGCCTAAAAACCCAGATCATATTACAGAAGAGTCTCTCGCAAGCCTAGTGGGAAAGAAAAGAGGCCTAAAGGCCTAAAATGAATGTGGCTAGGAGGATTGTATACCTTCATATCTTAGCGAGAAGCCCGTTTGGCACAGAGCAATCCTAAATGTGATGGCCGCAGAATTTAGACGTTGCCGGTATGATGGCCGTAGGGTTTGTGACCATGGAATGGCTCTCAGAAAAGGGCTAGAGCCTAGGAAATGGATCAAATAGTAATATTACTTTCTCATAATAGTAATATTAATATTAATAAATGAATAAACGTATAAATGAAAATAATTATTCCGTAGTTTTAATTACGTTTTGGATGTTAATCTTACGTTTAATAATAAAATAAGGGGTAAATAATAATGATATTTAACACTTTATTATTTTAATAATTTATAAAAATAATTAATTATATTATAATGTAAATAAAAGAAATATACATAAATGGTAAATAAATATATAATTTTAATATGGTAATAATATTTAATATTAATAATATATAATATGAATATATTTATATAAATAGAATAAAATTATATAATAAAAAAAAATTGAAAAAAAAAAATATTAAATAAAAATTGGGATCCCTCCCCCTGGGCCTGGTCAAACCTAGTCGTTAGAGGTCCTGTAACCATTTCCCGGGAAATTTAGCTGTTGGATTGGCCTGCTGTCTCTATTTAACTCATTGCTCAGATTGGATCTTCAACTTGTCTTGACGATGAACCACACTGGTTGGTTCGAAATGCGTCGACAAAGAAATTTTTTATGTGATTTTGCCGAAATTATTCTCACAAACAAGATTATGGATCACATAAGTCTGAATTCTTTAATGTTCCTAAGTTCTTAGGACATAAATGTTTTGTGCCCTAGTTAGGGTTGTTCAGTGCATACAAAGTCTCATGAAGCCTGCTCAGAAAAAATGTGTGTTTTGCTTGGATTTGTCCATTAAGGAGAGGGTGTCATGTCATCCAAAGAGGCATAAACAATCCCAAGTTTGAGGACTATATTAAGGCTGCAATTATTAGGAGAATTGGTTGATCTCTGTGTGTTGTTAGGCTAAAGTATAACCTCAGAAGATGAATCCAAGTGCGAGTAGAAGTGTGACTTGTATGGAGAGAACTGATAGTGATGTTAAGCAACCTAAGGATAGTCAGTTATGGATTGTTAGTGGTAGTGAGGAAGCCCTAAAAGAGGGCACATTCATGGAGCAAATAGGAGCCCGATGATCTATAAATTTCCGTGGATATTCCACTAGACAGTTTGTCACAATAGATCTTATAATAATATATTAAAATTCTAATTTTTTACACTATTACAGTTTTATTAAACTTCTAGATCTGTAAATTTAACTGTAATTAGTGCATGCATGCAAATGGAAATTATGCAGAAAATTAAAGAACGACATAATAAGCTCACACACACACATAAGACACAAGATATGCTCTAGGAAACCCTTTCGGGAGAAAACCCAACTGGAAGGTGAGGTCGCTTCGCTCTCTTTTTGTCTCTGGAAACTAAGGCTACAGGTACAAAGAAGTAATGCATGTGGCCCATGGGCTGCTACAGTGCACAAATCCTCTTTGTGTGCTCTACCTCCTATCTCTCCTAGCTATCTTTGCTCAACTATGGAACAAAATGTTCTCGAAAGAATGGAATGTCTCTTCCTCATAGCAACCCTGTTATAACACAACCCGATAACCTACTAATGGTTAAGTTTGACTACAAAAACTCTTGAGTCTTAACTAGAGTTACAATATAGATTCTTCTAGAGTATTTTACACCATAATCACGTGGCTAGCCCATTTTTTCCCATGAATAATGGGGGTTGACACGGCATCCTCCTGAATTATAGGTGTGAAAACAGGAAGGTGAACTTCTGAGTGGCATAACTTTTGCATATAGACTCCAATTGATGCGCTTCTTGCGCCATTGGAAATACCTTTGTGTGTAGAACAACATGAAAATGTGCCACATGTTGGCGACAAAGTCTTACCCCCAAAAAATGTTTTTTTATGCCTCAAAACACTCTCAAAAGGTTTCAGCCCCTGTTTTGCCATGGGTCCTGCCAGTAAAAACGATCCCTTGAGTTGATTCCTCCACTTTTTCCACTCTGAATGCATTGAGATGGATGAAAAATAATATAATGATCCAATCTAGATCATACCTCCCCATTTTGGGAGGATTTTGGTCCCCAAAATATTTTACTGAATGAGGTGAGGAAATTTTTCCTCCACTTCTCTGGTGTACCATTTAGCTTTGCCAGAAAGTTTTCCCTTCAACCCAATATGCCAAAGGTCATATTGCCTTATCTTATAGTTCTGGACCTCTACTGCAAAACTATATCTTCTATCAACTTTGCTTGAGCATCTGGTGCCAAATCCTCCATAAAAGGTGGGACATGTTCCTCATCCTGATCTAGCATGGAAGGCTCATAGAGTTTCAAATTCTCGACATTCACAACTGAGTAAATGCGCATATACGGTGGTAAACTGAGTTGATAGGCATTATTATAACCCACATTTTCCAGCATCTCAAAGGAACCATACCTCATCGCCTGGATTTTCTTACCAAGCCCCTGCAGCCTCTCCTTGTTCCACTGTAGCCATACTCTGTCTTCCACCTTGAACGATTTCTCTATTTTGTGTTGATCATGCTTGGCCTTATACTTCTCCTGTGACTTCTGCAATGTGTCTTGTACCTGTAGATTGATCTTCCTGATCTTATCTATAAATTTTCAGCCCTTGAAGCATTTCTTGTAAGATCTTTCCTCACTCCTTGTTTCCCATATCCATGTCTAAAATGATGCTCCTTAGTATCGCAAAGTGCACCCAGACATGTCCAAAGAACAAGTTTGTTGCTTCTTATCCATTGATGGTCTTTTTACAGGGCATCAAAACACACATCTTCTTGAACCTGTCAACTACCACAAACAGGTAGTCATGTCCCTTTCTGGATGTTGCTAAACCTCCCACAAAGTCCATGGAAATGCTTTCCCAAGGACGAGTAGGTACAGTTAAGGGATGATATAGACCCTGTTTCTTGTTGCTAGGCTTGCTAGTACAACAAAGCATGCATCCTCTTATGAACCTAGCTACCTACTCTTGTATCTTGGGCCAATACACATACCTCTGCAAGTTAGTCGCGGTCCTCCCTACACCAAAGTGCCTTGTAAACTTGGAGGTATGAGCCTCTCTAATTAGTTGCATTTACTCACCTTTAGGAACACATAACTTCTCCAACTTGTAGAGTAACCCATCCTGGAGATGGTAGGTGTTTTCGCCATCGTGCACATGACTCTGACTCTGCAACTGCTGATACACCTCCTTGAAGTCCTCATCCTCTAAATATGCCTCTTTTTATGCATCATGGGTGAATGGATCCATGTGCATAAGAGTCCCCAAAGTTGTGATTTTTGATGTGGGTGGCCTTGAAATCATGTCAGCCAACTTGTTTTTGTTGTGCTTCTTATACTTGATCACCAAATGAAACTGCTATAAAAAGTCCATCCACTTGTAATGCTTGGTATGTTGTAGCTTACTATGGGTTGGTGTTCTATGTGGATTATTGTCTCCTTTCCCATCAGATAGTGCTTCCACTTCTTCACAACTTGCACCATGGCATAGAGCTCCTTATCGTAGGTAGGGTAGTTAAGGACTACCCCATGAAATACTTCAAAATGGTAGCATACATGCCTTCCTCCCTGCATCAAGACAAATCCCATAGCATACCCACTCACATCTATCTCCACTTCAAAGGGTTGTTGCAAGTTTGGTAATGCCAGAACTAGTGCTTGACTGATTTTCTTCTTTAACTCCTCGAAAGCCCTCTGTTGACCTTTTCCCCACTGGAACTCTTGCCACTGGATGTTATGGCGTGGAACGGTGTTGTTACTGCTGAAAATGAAGCTATAAATTTCCTCAGGTACTGTGCTACCCCAATGAAACTCCTGACCTCAGAAATATTAGTAGGCACCGACCATTTCACGATGACCTCCATCTTGGAAGGATTTATCTTCAACTCTCTTCCATCGATCACATACCCCAGATACACCAAGGGCTGTTGCGCAAACTCACACTTCTTGAGATTTGCTAGCAGATGGTGTTATTCAATGTTTCCAGCACCTGCGTCAAATGTGAAATATGCTTCTCGCAGGTAGCACTATATACCAGTATATCATCTAAATAGACAATAACAAACGAATCTGTAAAAGGGCACAATACATCGTTCATTAATCAATGTCATAAATGTAGTCAATGCATTACATAGGCCAAATGGCATGACTAACCACTCATACAAACCTTGCCTGGTTTGAAGGTAGTCTTCCATGTATCTTCTTCTTTGACTCAAACTTGGTGATATCCAAACTTCAAGTCCAGCTTGGTGAAGTATTTTGCTTGCTGCCACTGATCCAACAAATCACCTATCCTGGGGAAGGGGTATCTATTCTTGAGTGTGATTTTATTCAACGCCCTATAATCTATACACATCCGTCAAATCCCATCCTTCTTTGGCACAATGATGATGGGTGACCCACATGGAGATTTACTTGATCAAATGGCACCCTATTCCAACAACTGTTGCAACTGTTTCTTCACCTCACTTGCTTCTATGATAGACTATTTATACAACCCAATATTGGGAAATGAGGAGTCCAACAATAGCTAGATCTTATGTTCCACTTCTCTCTTAGGTGGTAACCCTTTGGGCTTTCATAACACATCCATGTATGCCTATAATAACTCCTCCAATTGTTGTTTATGTTTCTTAATACACCCCTTTAGGGATGCCTTGCCTCTTATTGACTCCTCTTCAGACAGACTTTATCTTGAAAACAATAAAACATACTTCTTGTTGGAACTGATCAATTTCTTGGCTTAGTTGGCACTTACCACTGAAATTTTCGACTTGTCTTTGTGCACGTTGATGATAAATGATTTTTCATCCTTGATGAGCCGATACAGATTGGCTCTCCTCATGAATATTACATCTCGCATGTACATGTATGGACTCCCAAATATGACTCCACATACATCAACGAGAACCACATCTAGATCTACTCCATCAATGAAATCAACACTAATAGCAAATCTAATTTTACACTATTTTTTTACCTTCAGCTTTGCATTCTTATTTACCCATCCCAGTGGATATGGGTTTGGATGATTACGAACTTCTAGCTTCAACTTCTTAACCAGGTCTGCTGTAGTGAGATTCGCTTGCGATCCTGAGTCAAGCAGAGCATCAATCTTCGTCTTCTTGACATGTATCTTTATATGGAAGAGTTTGGTCATTTCTTTCTCTTCCTGTTGCTGAAGGCTACTCATATTCACCTCCTTTTGCATTGACGTACAAGCGATCTTCTCATCAACGTCCTATATACTTTCAATTTGGTTGCTCGAATCCACGTCCATGAGATTGTCTTCTTGTTCTTTAGGTTTAGCTCTAGATGCAACTTCCAACACTTCTCCTCTGTATGACCATCAATGTTTCAATGGTTACTAGGATCTTTGCGCTGGTGTGTTGTGGCTATTGTCTTTTTATATTTACCCCCTTTTTTTTTTTCTTCCCATCTTAGAAGCTTCATGTTGCTCCTTCTGCTTCGATTACCTTGATTGCGCTCTTTTCAGGCCTATGTTCTCTAGGTATTGTGCCCGTACACAATCCTCGTCCACCGATTTGGGCTTGAACAACATCACTTGCTCATGCATATGGTGGTGCAGACCCCCCAAATACTTGAGAAGTACATCTGGCTTATTTGGAGAGATACCAAGTATTATAGCCATCTTTCTTAATTCCATGGTGTACTCCTGCACGCTTTGGCCCGACTTTTGCCTGAAGTAATGCCACCAGATCTAGTAGTCCTCCATGTACCACATGGGATAAAACTGTGACTTAACGAGGGTTTTGAAATGTTCTCACTTAGTCACGGAGGTTCTCCCTCCAACCTCAAGGTTATCGTGCGGCTCTCCCACCAAGTCAGTGGATGGCCCTCCAATTTCAGTTGCGCAAATGAGATTGAGATTTTTTGTCCTTCCTCAATCTGATGGACAGTGAAATAAACTTCCAGTTGTTGCAACCAATGGTTCATCTTCAGAGCGTAGATATTGTCGTGGTATGTCTTGATATCGACTTTTGCTTCCATAGGAACTGATTCACACACTCAAATTGGGTTGATCTTTTCCAAATTCCTTCTTTGACTGATTCTCTGCTTCTCTCTGATCTTTTGATCTCCATTCAGATTTGTCCTCTGCATTTGAACCCCCATCTTCTCCAAATATCCCCAGCTTGCTATTCAAGGCCGCCATGCGGAGGCTTACATTGCTGTTGATATCTGCGACTTCTTGTTCCAGCCGCGTAAACCTTACCTTTGCAACATTAAGAGGTTTGCTTACAAATTCGTCAGCCGTGAATAGGGTTTTATGATTTTCGTCCCCGTCGATCTAGATCCCTGCAATCTCCACAAAATACCAAAAAAAACCTGCTATGATACCAAATGATCCGTAAACTAAAATTTTGAACTTTTACGTTATTACAATTTTATTAAACTTCTAGATCTGTGAATTTAACTGTAATTAGTGCATGCATGCGAATGGAAATTATGCAGAAAAATAAAGAATGAAAAAATAAACTCACACACACACATAAGACACAAGATATGCTCTGGGAAACCCTTTCGGGAGAAAACCCAGCTGGAAGGTGAGGTCGCTTCGCTCTCTTTCTGTGTCTGGAAAATAAGGATGCAAGTAAAAAGAAGTAATGCATGTGGCCCTTGGGCTGCTACAGTGCACAAATCCTCTTTGTGTGCTCTACCTCCTATCTCTCCTGACTATCTTTGCTCAACTATAGAACAAAATTCTCTCGAAAGAATGGAATGCCTCTTCCTCCTAGTGGTCTGGTTATAACATAGTTTACTAGCCTACTAGTGGTTAAGTTTGACTACATCAACTCTTAACTAGAGTTACAATATAAACTCTTCTAGAGTCTTTTACATCATAATCATGTGGCTAGACCACTTTCCATGAATAATGGGGGCTGACGTGACATCCCCTCGAATTATAGGTGTGAAACAAGGTCAACTTTTGAGTGGCATAACTTTGCATACATACTCTGATTGACGTGTTTCTTGTGCCGTTGGAAAAATATTTGTGTGTAGAACAACACTAAAAGGTGTCATGCTAAAGCGACAAAGTTTTACGCCCAAAAACGTCGTTTTATGCCTCAAAATTCTCCTAGAAGGTTTTAGACCCTGTTTCGCCAAACTGGTAAAATGGTCCCATGAGCTTATCCCTCCACTTTTTCGACTCTAAATGCATCGAGATAGATGACAAATAATATAATGATCCAATCCAGATCACCCTAGATGAGGGCAGATATGATGTCAAGCCCTAGATATGAGGGCAGAGTAGTTGACAGCTTAGAAAAGTAATTTAAGGTGGTATGTTCATAAGGTATGGACAACCGATAGAAAGAAGCCCTAGTACTTTGATCTAGTGTGAACAAATAAGAGATAAGAGGTCTAGTTGCAGAGATCCAAAGGGATTGTTCACAAGTATATGGAGCAACAACATAGTGGAGCCAAGAATAGTGATGAGGAAGCAACCAATTCACTATTAGACGGCATATATACAAGCCCTAGGTGAGAGAAATCTTGTGGGTCCTATATCAGTCAAGGAGATAACTAAAGATGAGTGTATCTGAAGCTGGAAGCAGTGCAGGAAGGAGTCCAGATTTGGGACAATGTATGGCAGTCCAAGTACAGTAAGGAGGCTTGTTAGGTGACTGCAACAGATAGCCCTAAGTGCAATGCTTGAGATGGACATCAAGCTTGCTAACAGTGGCTGAGAAGTTGAGCTCAAGGTTTGATAAGCCAAGAGAGCTAGATTGACAACCCTAGTTCATTGTCAAAAAAGGACATTTATAGTGAGAAGAAAGGCAACCCTCCATGTCCTAAGTTTGTCTTAATTGGAGCAACACATAAAGGTAATAGAGGGAAGAAGTCCTTAAGTGTTGAGGAGCAACAATGGGTAGTTTAGGAGTTGTTCACAAATAGAGTTGTGAACAACTCACAAGAAGACCCTATGTGTTGATTCGTTGATGGACTAATGGTCAGCTAAAGGGAAAATTGGTGAGCCATGTTCAATGACTTAAATGAGCATGATCCATTAATAGAGGCAGAGTTGCAGATTGGGAGCATAAGGACCAACAAATGTGTTCGGGATACAATCAAGTGGAATTGTGATTGTGCCCTACTTCAGCTAGTTGGTCAGTTGTATCTTGTTCAAGGTAGATTGGTTGTCAGAGTTGTTGACACCAAAGCCTAGTTTGTATTCTTGTATCAATGATTGTATGAGGGCCATGATCCATGGTACGAGAGCCCTACACTGTTGTATTATAGATTGTTAATATAACAAAGAAGTGTTTGAAAAAGTTAAAAATTGTCATGTGCGTTAGATGATTCACTGATGTGTGTTTTTCCGCTATGAAAAGTAGTGACGTTGTGGCATTTGAGTTGGTTGTGTCAGAGATTCTAAGACCCTAACCTAGATTCTCAAATGTCGTGGAAAACCAACAGACATCACCCTTGGCTTGAGTCATCAAAGTATTGAGCATAGATACTGCCATGGAGGAACTATAAATATGAGAGCCATTCACTTAGGTAATTGGCACACTTGCTAGAAGAATTATGAAAAAAACTACATACAACCTTAAAGTTTTGATGCATTGAGGAAGATTTCACTTGTGATATTTTTACAAGATAACTTTCTTCCCAATAGAGTCTTCAATAGATTGGAATCAAGTGAAAATCTTGACCAACAAAATATAGTTGAAATACAACACCAAAAACTACATGCTCAAGGGTGAGCTTATTTATGTACACACTTATGTCTCCTACTTCAATAAGAAAAAATGAAATTGACTAAAGTAATGAAATAACGAGTGAAGCGATGGAAATATCTTACCAAGTCCACGAGGTTTACCCTGGTGCTTCATTCTTCACCAGAGTGAAGAGCCAGTCCCACAAGAATCATCAATCAAGGAAAGAAGGTTGTATTTAGTTAAAAATTTCTGTTTTCCCACCCCGGTTTTCAGTTTCTCCTTATTTCTCCCATGTAGTTAAATGTCTTTTCCCATAAACATACATTCAACAGGCTGGAAAAAATAAATTTGTTGAAAACACAAATTCTGGAAAATTTACAGAATGCTGGAAATTGCAGAAATAAAAATCAGCAACAATAAACAACATTAAAACACTGATATTTTTGGTCAACGTGACCCTGAAAAAACCCCCTACAACTCTTGGGGAAAACCAATTTGAGAGCTCTTCTTTATTTCTGAAAAATGTCTTTTACAGCAAGAAAATTTCAGCAAAAAATTACAGCAAAATAATTTTTTCAGCAAGCAAACTTATCCGTTTTTAGCCCAACGGACCAGCTGGAAACTTCTCAGTTTTCAGCAAAAAAATAAGCTTTTTCTGCTTGTTCTTGCTGCTGTTCTGCTTGTCTTTCTACTGTTCTGATTTTGTTGAAGAGCTGCCTGGTATGTGTGCCAAACTGCTGCCTCTTTCTCCTTCTTGTCCAGAAATCTCCCTTGCTCTCTTGCTCTCCTTCTCCCAATATGCTCATGAAAGAATGAATGATCTTTTCCTCCTTTTTCTCCTTTAATATAACTCCAAGTGACTTTTGGGTGATCCAAGTGACTTTTGGGTGATCTCTAAATCCAATGGCTGAAAATAGATTTAGATCAATGGCTGAGATTAAATGCACATTTAAATCTCACTTTCTATTTTTTAATTCACCCCACTTTAATAAAGACCCACTTAGTCATTTATTTCCAAAGTCACTTTTCCTTTCTAATTTTTCATTGACTTTATAAAAGTCACTTTAAAATTAGACTTAGTAACTTTATCACTTAAAGTCACTTTTAAATTAGATTTTAACTTTATAAAAATTATAAAGTCACTTTAGGAGAAAAATTAAAATCTTTTGGACACTTTTCCCTAGGCCAAAGATCAAAGCCTAAGGGAACCACCTGTCCTCCGGTACCAAATTTCAACACTCCCTCTTACCGAGGAAGGTGTTCCTCACCACACCCATCTTGTTTCTGAAGTAAACATGCTTGCCCCATGGTAAGGCTTTGGTAAGAATGTCTGCTATCTGCTCATCAGTGGAAATATACTCAAGCTTCACAGCTCCCTTCTGAACATAGTCTCTGATGAAATGATATCTAATCTCGATATGCTTTGACCTGTCATGAAATACTGGATTCTCCGTGAGTTTAATGCAACTCTGATTATCACAGTAAATCACTGAAGGTCTCAACGGCTGACCAAATAATCCAAACAACATCTTGCGAAGCCAGATGGCCTCACAACTAGCTAGACTGGCTGCCATATACTCTGCTTCTGCTGAACTCAGTGCTACTGACCGCTGCTTCCGGCTGAACTATGACACTACTGCTGAACCCAAACCAAAACAGCACCCTGAAGTGCTCTTCCTATCAGAAGCACAACCTGCCCAATCAGAATCAGTGTATCCTACCAATCTCACTCCATCTCCCTGCCTGTAGTCCAGACCATAATCCAGTGTCCCCTGCAAGTCGCAAAATGTGGTTTGCAGCCACCCAGTGAACCTTCCTAGGCTCACACATAAACTGACTCATCGTGTTGACTGCAAAACAGATATCTGGTCTAGTGTTGACCAAATACATCAAGGAACCAATCAGCTGCCTGTACAATGTGGGATCCACCAACTCGGAATCCGAAGCATGAAGCTTCTTCCAGTTGGTAATCATCGGTGTCGACATGGGTCTACAATCCTCCATGTGGAATCTGCTAAGGATGTCCACAATATACTTCCCCTGCCCTAGGAAGAAATGCCCTCCTCCTGCCACACCTCCAAACCCAAAAAGTGATCAAGCCGATGTCCTTCATCTCAAACTCTGTCGCAAGATCTCTCTTGCAGTGCTCTATGAGTCTCTCTGCACCTGTAATGACCAAGTCATCCACATACAGCACCAGAATGAGAGGCTCCTCACCTATCACAATAAAGTAAAGGTTCGGATCTGCCTCACTCTTTGTGAAACCCATCCCCTGCAAGTATGTATCTATCCTGGAGTACCAAACTCTGGGAGCTTGCTTCAGGCCATAAAGGGCCTTCTTCAGTCTGCACAGATGGGACTCCTTCCCATGCACCTCAAAGCCCTGTGGCTGCTCAATGTAAACCTCCTCCTGTATGAAGCCATTGAGAAATGCAGTCTTCACATCCATCTGGTGGATCTTCCAACCCATCTCTGCTGCTATCGATATAATGGAGCGAATCGAAGTATATCGAGCCACGGGAGCGAGGTCTCCTCATAATCAACTCCCTCTACCTGGGAGAACCCTCTAGCCACAAACCTCGCTTTGAATTTCTCAATGCTGCCATCTGCAGCATGCTTTACCTTGTAAAGCCATCTAGAAGTAACCATGGACTTTCCCTCAGGCATCGGCACCACCTCCAAAACATCATTCTTCATTATAGAAGAATACTCCTTCTGCATGGCCTCTCTCCAGACCTGCTGGCTAGTTGCCTCCTCATAGCTAGAAGGCTCAGAGTCAAGGATGTTGGTAACCATTGCCATATAGCTACAAAACCTCTCAAGTGGTCTACTCTCTCTGACTGGCCTCTTAGGCTCAGCAACAGATGTGGCATCTCTCAAGGTGTCCTGAAGCCACTTGGGCTTCCTCTTCCCTGAGCGCACTTCTCCCATAGGAGAATGAAACTCCTCCTCCTCATCATCATCAGGAGCCTGAACTCCTGACTGTCTGTTTGTTGTCCTCTTCCCTGCACCTGAACCTGTAGAAGCTGAGGTACCGTGTGAACTGTCCATCAATGGACTCCCTAGTGAACTGCTCGGAGCACCCCCCCTTTGGCTTGGCGAGCCACTGCTCATTGACGGACTTGACATCCTCATAGATGTACCTCCGAATCCTCCTGATCCCTGCCCACTGGATGCTTGCGACTGACTCAACTGCTGCTGAGGGTCCGGCTGATCCAGATACTCTAACTCCCGTGCCCTCCTAAAGGCCCTGCCCTCCTTGAACTTCACATCCCGCCTGACAACAACTTTCCTCTGTGCAGGAATGTAAATCTGAAAGGCCTTTGAGGTCTCACTGTAGCCC